>DWLH01000624.1:0-18111 GCA_018249795.1 Heliconius telesiphe telesiphe
ATACTCATTCAAAGCACGCACTTCAGCAATTGTAAATTCAAAGTCAACTACTATAGCATCAAGATGATGTCGTATCACGTAACATGATATTGCTACTGTTCTCGTATTACCGACACCTTAGTAAACGAGTAAGTAAACAATATAAAAATATATTATTTCATAATTTTATTAGTGCTTTCTTACACTACACGACACTGCCATATTGTCATATTTCAAATTTTTAAGTACTGCAGTTTCGGCTGTGCGTTATCAGTCAGTCACTCGGTATATAAATTTTAGCACCAAGGTAAGCACTTATATGTCCACAGACTATCCATGAATATTGAAAACGAAAATATACTTTTTATTCATATAAAAAAAAATACGGTACGTTTTACCTGCTTGCTTATTGGAATCATACCGCAAATACCGTATATACGAAATAATAGTTCCATTTTGTATGTTTATATGTATTTTATTTATATAAGCTCTTCGCATAGGAAGTCTGTACAAATATTACAAATGATCTATTTTAATTTCCTCTTCTCTATCATATTAAATGTATGTACGTATTGATTTATATATATATATAAAAAAAATCGAATAATGTATGTTTTTTCTAAGGTATCTTTAATAGCGGTACGCTATCTAGTACAAAACTTTCAACTCTGTGTAATTCATAGACTGGTTAAATTTATTCCCTTAGTTATTTAAACAAGCAACCAATAACACTAACTATAACAGTCAACTCCAAAACGTAGGCGATCCTATTAAATTGTATGAAAACAACGATTCAATTATACGAGATACGATAAATACATGGTGTTGAGAAACATATTCATCTGTTTAGTTTAACTAATTATAGAAAATAGTATAATTTTATGGGTAATTTTTGATATTTATTAGAAAATTATTGTTATGATTACAGATAAAACATATCAAACATATATATATACACAGGTGTTGTATGATTGTAATTTATACCAATTAAGTAAGGCTAATGAGATGATGATGATGATGATGATGATAATGATAAAGTAAGGTGACTAAAGTATTGGTTCATTTGACAATATGCTGAATAAAATAAAAATATTAAAAAAAAATAACCATATCGTAACGTACAGAACCATAATGTGATATTTGCAGCATTGTTTTTAGCGGGTTTGTAAGGCCTCGAATACACCTGCCTTAACAAAATTTATATAAAAATGGGTTTATCTATGAGTACGTTTAATTATTTACGGTAGCAGCACCTGTACAATTGTATATACTCGCATATTAAATTCTTCCGTTACCTATATGGTGTACCTAAGGCACAAAGATAGGCAGTTACACGCTTTTTACCGCATAGCAGGGTAGAGAGGTAACATAGTGCTAAGGCACTTTGTTTTTTACTGCCCAATTTTCGAGACATCGAATGATGAGTGACGGGAATCAACGCCACGCTTTCTCTCCCAGAGCGGAGATGTGAAAATTCTCCTCATTCTCCCGAGTAGGAATTGAACCTACAGCCATTGCATTCACTGCAGTTTGCTTCCACTACACCATAGTGGCTAAAAGCTAGGATTTCTCAACATTTTTACTGCAATTATTTTTTTTCTTTATACAATCTATTATAACGAAGTCGCGGGCTAAAACTAGTTTTTATACATAAATACAATACCAAACAAACAAAAAACCAATATTTACTTTTTAAAACATTTTAATTATAAATAAAATATAGATCGAAGTAAACCCACACAGGTAGCTGCAGCACAGCGACCCGTCTCAAGGATTCCGATGGAAAAAATAAATAAATAAACTATATAATTTAAATGAAACAACGCACCAAATACGCGATACAATTAAATACGTCCGCATAAAGCGTACACCAGCCGTATGAAGTTTTGATATGAGTCGTACTTATTTTATCTATAATAGAGGTAAACGAAATTACTTTAATAAAAAGATTTTAATACAAAAAAAACCGTGAGGCACAATTTGTATTTCTTACATTAGCGTTTCTCCGTTAAATATATGCAAAAAATAGTGTTATATTTTACCATTAATTTTTACTAAATGAACTAGGTTTTTCATATAATTATATAAAAAGACGCATCAAGACAAAAAATAAAAAAAGAATAGTTAGAAATAACATTGCGTTGTTGGTTGTACACCAGCCGACGGGGCACGCCGCCTACACGTCTTGTTTTTGAGCCTTGTCCTAAAATTTATGGGCAATTGAGGTAAAAACGTTATAGTAACCGATTTTTCATTATATTTATACAAAGTACACTTATTCCGACAAATATGTATGGAATGACGAAGCGCATAAACTTTATAAAGTATGTTTTTGATACAAAATAATATATGTATACGCCGGTTTTCTTGTTTTGTTTAAAACGTATATAAATTCGAATGCGCGATGATATGTCATTTCACGAATTTAAAAATATAGTTGTTTGGAGACTAAATTATTGAATTTAAATACGATCTTGACATTGTGAATGTAATTTTATATTGTTTTGAGAATATTTAGCACAGCATTATTGAATATATTAATAAAAATATTTATTTTGGTTAGGTACTAAAACGAAGAAAAAATAATTAAAATATAGTAAATACATCTAATCAAAGTAGGTAAGATCTACTTAACACGTATCTATAGTATTAGTGTTTTAGTGAAATATAATAATCAATACAAATTTACATCCTTATAAATCTTGAAATTTATTTTGATTTCTTTCTCCGCTTTCGGCGGGTTTCCACATACCAGGGAGAGGGGATATAAAAAAAATCTTCCCCCGATTGGGGATCGAATCCACAATCGTCTTGTTTACAGTAAGGTATTACTCTATTGTGTCATGATTGCCTAAGACTAAGAGTTTTTCATTTCTTTAATATGGATATCAAACACATAAATAACAAGTGAACTTTATCGTTATAAATGCCAAAAATGGAAGCTGGGTCCTAATGCACTACAAGAATGCAGAATTCAAAGATAAAATACAAAGATATCTTATATCGTGCATAAATTCGTAGAAGATAAGAAAATAAATTAAGAAGAACAAAAAATTACATTTAATTTTCGAGCGCTACTATGAAAGATTTTTTAAAAAGGATATTATGTTAGTACGCTTAAAAAACTATTGGAATTAACTTATTTAAATTTAACAGATTTCGATGAGGTTTTTTTTAAATGGCAGATTGTACCCAAAAATATATGTGCATTGAATTATATTATGATTGTTAGAAATCTTGAGGAAAATTAATAGTGGCCTTATGCTTAAAAATATTTAATAAATGTAGGTATATAGGTAATTTTGAATTGCAATTTTTGCACACTTAAGATAAAAAAATATTATGATTCAACGTTCAAGATAGAGTGAAGCTAAGTTAAGACGCTATGTCGTCCATTTTCCAAAACATTAGGAGTTAAGTTGCGGAGCTTAAGTCACTTTGTTTAATTAGCTTAATTGCTATATTACTTCAGCGTTATACAACAGATTTTGTATGTTGAATACATCTATTTATCCTTAAGAGCAATTATACAACATATTATTATTATATCAAAGATATAACTATCAAGGTCCACTTAAAACAAAATTTAATGGAAGGTTTGCAGTAAAAAGCTATATTTCGCAGATAACTCTGCACCTCTAACTCAAATGCTATCTTAATTGTATTTTACTTTATACATTTAAGTGTTTTAGTTGTATTTAATATTCAATTTCATAATAAACGGTCAGTAAACACGACGACCGGCACTGCATTGCGGGTATTAAGATAAGGGAACGCACAAAGACTCATATTATTACCCACGATGTTTTTAATAACCAATAACAGTGATAACAATATATATAAAATTAACTTCAAAATGGTAGTCGATGCGGCTATCTAAAAAAGCTCTTTAATGTCACACATTCTCAAGTAAACGTCTGAATATGACTTGATTTTATTACTATTGCTCTACTTTTATGAATGAAAAGAGTATAGTAATGTAATTTACTTGTGTTTTTTTGCTTTACGTCATATCCCACATATAGCAGGGTAGGCAGAGGGAACCAAGTGTTAAAACACTCAGTTTCCCACTTTTTGCTCAATTTTCAAAACACTGCGTCAACGGCGAAACTTAACGCTGCGCTCTGTCTTGTTATGAAAACGGGATAGGAAAAATATCTTTTCCCGTATAGGAATAAAACCCTCAACTGTCGCGTTTACAGTTAGACATTACTTGTATATATTGTTGTAGCATTACATAAAATTTATTATTATTGAAAAAAATATATGCAAAAACTATAAAATAGTGATCGGCGGTATAGTTACCTCCTTATAACTATCTCTATTCGTTCTGTTTGTGTATTATGTTACTTCTTTCTATTTTTTTATAACAAATATTCAATTTGATCATGATGTATGTAAAGACAAATAAAAAAAATAGGTTTAAATGTAAAAATTGGCACCTCAGGTCACACTGCAGACGATTTATAACATTTTTTATGAACACTAATATATAAATAATAGTTTGGGCGGACGTATCGTTGAAAAATTGAATAGTGCACAAATTACTATAATAATGAGGAGGCGAAACGGGGCGGGGAGCCTGTCAAAATAGATTCGAAAAAATTGTTCACCACAAAAGGCACGTAAATCATCCTTTCCTTTTAATGATAGCTGTATGTGGAGCGATAGTTAGAAGTATTTTAAAGTTTTATTTGTTTTAGATAAACAGGATTTATTTTATTTTAGTTTGTTTTGAAATATGATTGGTTATGACACCTTGACGGGACAGTGGTTGTGGGTTTATTTTCCGTCCAGAAAAAATCTGTGTGTAATTGGGTACGTATAGGTAAATTGGTGACATTAGATGAGTAAGTACCTAAAAGTTGCCAGTGCCATGATAGAAGCGCTTTCTTTAAAACTATCTAATTAACAGAAATGGGAATTCAACTCAACAATGTTAATACTCTTAATATTTTTTTTTATAAGTTATATATTTTTTAACATTTTAATATATTAAGTATATCTTAATAAATTAAAATGTACACACAAAAAAGGACCACATAAAACAAATATTATTCACACAAGCTTAATAAAATATTTTCTCGTAGCACCTAATTGTTTCAGAACAATCAAAATGCATATTTCACGCATAAAACATATTAAACGTCTTCCGCACCCAAAAAACTTGGTAGCCACCTCGTTAAATATTCAAATAATAACGTCTATTATAACCATATTACAGCATTTGTATGCATCGCTAGTGCGTTGCTGGCGCCATCGGGTTAATATGAAACTTAAAAAGAAACCGTTATAGAACGTGATACTGACGCTCAGGTACGTGAACGGCGAGTGAAGATTGGTTATAAGTTTATACTAAAAGCATATATAATATTTAAAATTGTTCAAATTGTTGTAGGCCTTCGTGCCGATAATGAACACAGTGATCTTCGCAGTGTGATAATGTTTGACTGATACCTAATATACGCTATATGCTTACTGTGTTAGCTAGAACGCGGACGGACAACTTTGAGGAATGAATTATTTTCATTTTCATGATCTAGCAAGACAAAATGCGGCGTTGAGTTCCGTTACTTAACATGCGATATCTTCAATTTGAGCGGATGGAACTTAGAAAGCTAATACAATATATATATATATATATATATATATATATATATATATATATATATATATATATATATATAAATATATATATATAAAATATTTAACGTTATTATTGAGGACAAAAATTTGGAAAGCATCTAAAATGAAATCTATAAGTTATTAAAAAAAATACTCATTTCTAATATAATGAGAAATTGTAGATTTTACTTATTACAAATTTATCGAATAGTTTAGCACAAATTCCATATTAAGTAATAGAAATCCATTGATATGACTTTATTACTATGAAGGTTACAAGTTAAGAAAGATTACAAAATGAGTTCAAAGATAAGACCATGGTCTTATCAACTGTTTTTTCTACCTGCTTAGCAAAATGATTTCTGCCATTTAAAAAAGATTTCATGATTTTAAATATTACATTTAGCTTAGAGAAGTAAAAAAAAAGCATCAAAATTTTATCGGCCAATGATTGCAGGTTAATTCTAATCAAGCGTAAGTTTTTAATTCCAAATTATATAATTGATAAGATTTGTAGTAAGTATAAAACAAATTACATAAAATACATTTTAGTGTTACTCAACTATACCAATAATATATATAATAAAAAAACTGTCCAGTAAAAATGAAACTAATTGTTTAAGAATATTTTTAAATTTTAAATAGTATCTTTTTGTACTTAGTTGCACGCTGTATCCTGCATTTAGTTGGGTAAGCAGAGGAAACTTAGTGTTAAGACTCCGTTCCCCACCCTCCACATACATTCGAGACATTGTGAGCTGAGTGGGTATTGAACCCATAATTGTCACGTTTCCACTCAGACGCCGTGCCACCGCCACCACGGCTTCAATCAATATTTAATCTATTCTAAATTATTTACAATATAATCACAGCAAAACAGTTTTAACACTTTTCGATTATACGAGGATGCGAACATGGACACAGTGGAAGCAATTTGTATAATATTACAATTTGAAGAATGAATTATTCAATACCCTAGCTCCAATATAATAGATAGCTAGGTGTGTATGTTTGTATGTGTATTTAATTACTATGTGTAACCTGTGACATTATACCTCCTAACATGCTGATATTAAAATTAGTGGAAAGCGGAGATTATAGACACTAGGCTCTCTATGTTTCCAACTTATAAAATTCTGAGACATGAGTAAAAATAAAGTACCTACTATTTTACAATAATTATGGAAATAGTTGCGGCATTGAGTTCCGTTTCGCAATTCCATGATGGCCTCCACTTTCTTATATATTTTTTAATTTTAGCTTCACCATGTATCTGCCATCCAACATGTGGAAAGGCGTATTGCTACCGGTAACAGGGTTAACGGAGCCTTAGTTGCATTGATGAGACGGTGAAACGTCAGCACAGCATGTTTGGTCGTACACAATGCAATTCCAACGCAGAAGAAACGAGACCGAGGAGAAGAATGAAAGAAAGATGAGTGCCGTGGAGATGCAATCTCTTCGTAGGATATGCGGAGTCAGCTCAGCTGATCGAATACGCTATGTAGAGATACACAGAATCATCAGAATCAGATCTTGCTCAGCTGGCACGTCGAACGAATGAGTGATGAAAGAATGGTAAAAAAGGATTATGACGGAAAAGTGAGCGGTAAGAGAGGTAGGGAGAGACCTCGTTTGACCTGAAAATACATTATTAAACATACTGGAAGAAGGTCAAGTGAAAAGCATGAGGCCTTCCCGGAGGGCATGTTTAAAGAGGTTGCGTTTGGAGCGTTTGGCGCTCCGTATTCTTTATACCCCACCAGAGATACAGCGTGAAGCGATGTTAAGTTAAATTAAGTTCTTTATCCCCCACATATTAGGGTAGGCAAATGGAACCTGGGAACTTCGTTTCCATTAAAACACTCATTTTCAAACTTTTCGCCGATTCTAAAGGCACTGCGTGTTGAGTGATGAAACTCAACGTCGCACTTTGAAAATATTGAATATTTCATTTCATTGAATGAGAATGCAACCCATTCAACCTGTCTCTTTTGCAGTCACACGTCTGTGCCCCTGCCCTGCGACTGGTCTCATTTTCTTATAGAGACAGTAAAATTTTATATGCCACGTAATTTTACTACAATGCCCTTTTATACAAGTCAAGACAAGACTTGCAGTAGCGCTTTATGTTTAAAAGCTACTTAAGTCATTTTATATTAACATATTATAATTGAAAACAAATTGTCTTAGAATATTTATTATTTACTGTATATTTTATGAAATATTCATTATAGTTAACACTTCACAAATTTATAGAGTATAACATGTAAATCATGTTTAATTTAAATATTTCTAACTTTATAGTATAATTATAAATACGCAATGTTAGATTTTTGTAAATATTGAATTAAATTGTAGTTTTAATGAAAAAATAGATTCAAACCAACTCGAAACCATAAAAGAGAAGAAAGAAGCAGACGTTTTTATTAACTTTACACCTATACTTATATCGTTAGTTCATTAGGAATGACAAAAGTAAATATATTTAGTTAAACTAAAATTATCACAAACTAAATACAATAAAAATGCTTAAAAAGAAATTTTTTTAGATAAAATGCCTTTTAAAGCGCGGCGTTGAGTTCCGCAACTCAACACGCAATATTTCGAAAATTGAGAGCAAAGTGAGCAACGGCGTGTCTTAACACAGAAAATTTCCTCAGCCCACTCCCGCATATTTTTTAACTTTATACTTGTATCTAATATTAAAATTCAGTCAATTGACGTCACAATCATAATATTTAAAGCCTAGGATCCTGGGAGGCGGCAATCTGCTTTAGTGCTCAGTTATTGTATTACAAACACTAGAATACATTATACTGTCTAGACATTCAAATTATTTAACATCTATTGTAAATATCTGTGTTGTTGCTACGTCAAATTTTATAATAAAATAAAATTTGCGATTTTCACGTTTATTATACAGTTTTAAAAGAAACTCTTTAATCGTATTAATCGCGTATGTTTATCTACTATTATACATATTTGGAAACTCGAACATTTGAGGTCTACCCGTGAACACGGACAAGTGTTCGAAACGTCGGATTTACGAAACTGTATAATACTAAATATACGCGATTAATCCGTTTAAGAGTTTAATTTAAACTATTATAATATACTTGTATATATTATATAATAGTAATAATTATTATTATTCTATATGATAGAATGTAGATCAAGATCATTCGTGTTATGTGGTGGAATTTAATGATGAAAATAATAATAATATTCCATTTGCCTGAGTAGATATAGAACTATGCACATGAAAAAATATATAACAAGATGTTATCTATTTTTATGAATGTTCATTAAAAGTGAGAAAATTTGCTATAAATTCCATACGTCTAATTGAAAATTAAAGACCGTAACGAGCATTTCTTATTAAAGACAGATTGTTACTATAGAATGTGCGCTAAGTCTTATATTTGCAAGCGTTTTTATTACAGAGCGCGGCAAGAGTTATCCTTTCGTAAATAATAAATTTATTATACGCATATACATACATACATACATTACACATATATACACATACATACATTATACATAATAAGAAGTAGAAAATTACATACATAATTATGTATATTTCTACTATATCGCAAAATCTTTTTCTAATCAATAATTCATTTTATATTTTATTTAATTTATTATATTTTAAAACGTTTTAAAATGTTAACGTAGTGAAGCTTGAATCCGCGCCTCTTTTAAGCAGTAAGTACATTTGGCGTGAACTAGATTGTTTAAACAGCTCTTATATTCATCATTGACCATACAAAGAGAAGCTTCGGTGTTAAAATTAAGGAACACGTCTCCGATGTCAAGAGAGCGTGTTTTGGCGAAATCAGCTGTGTGTGAGCATAAGCCCAACAACGGATAAGCGTCACATCCTCGCTAGGGAAAACAGATTGGTATATTTATAGAATGATCCGCGAGGCTGTTGAAATACAAAAAAGGCCCAATTTCAATAGAGAAGAGGGTTGGAAATTTTGTACCACTTGGAAAACAGTCACTGCTCATCTTGCAAGAATCCAGGGCAGTCCAGTTCACTTCGCCGATAAAGGGAATCCAGGGAAGTACCCGATGTATGGCAACTAAGTTATCGTTCGCGCTAGTTTGATATAATAATTGTGTCAACTAACAGACCAATGCCACCTCAATCTGTCTACTCATGACCACTGACTAAATGTGTTTGGAACGTTGTTTCCAAAAATATATAAAACTAAAACATACATGTTTAATAATCTCGTTTAAAAGTTTAATTTAAAATCAGCTTCACACTGTATCCCGCACACAGTAGGGTAGGCAGAGGGAACCTACTGTTAAGACACTCCGTTCCCCCACTTTCTGCCATTTCTGGAGGCATTGCGTGTTGAGCGGCAGAACTCAACGCCGCGCTTTGACCTCGACACCAGAGCGAAGAAATGGAAATATAAATTTAAGTAAATATTTCATCTCCTCTAGTGGGGATCGAACCCACAACCAGTCGGTTTTACAGTCACATTTGTGCCCCTGCGCCACGACTGGCCTCAAGTTTAGTTTAAATTGGTAAAAGTAACGGAAATCTAAAAAAAAATATTTTATTTATTGTTTCCCTTTTCTTTTCTTTTTTTATCCCTTCCCTTTTCTTGTTACTATTATATATTTTAAAACACCTTTTACATAATAAAATAGATGTTTGCATCCGCTATAAAATCTACATTCGTTCAACAGCTATATATTTTCCCAGTAATAAGTTAATATAACTTCCTAGTTATATTTTTATAAGTAAACTAACATTGCAGAGAGGAGCATCGCAAAACGTTTAATGTTTAATAAGGCAAGCGAAGCGAGCAGTGTTAGTCGGGGCGGATAATGTGGGCTGACGTGTATGAGAGTGGAGTCTTAGTTATAGCGATTTTTATGTTATAGTTATTAATAATACCATATAAATGATTCTTTTCTTTTCTAACCGTGGAATAACTCTTTAAAAACGTTTAAAATAAATGATATAGAGATAATATTAATATAAGTCATATATTATTATTATATAAATACGTAAATAATTATTATTTTATCAATATAAGTTTAAAATTTTACTAATAATTCAATAAAATAAAAAGTTGCATTTTAAAAGTATGGGAAAGTTACATTTAAATATAACAAGGTACCTAAATTAAAAGCGATGCGTAATTGGTTCACAAAATGTTAAATTTTTAAGTGCCTTTAGAAGAGAAATGTTTATATTTATATAACTTTTGTTTTAAATATTAAATATTTCATTTCCCGGGCGGGAATCGAACCCACGCGTTCGCTCGCGTTTACAGTCACACTTGCCTCTGCGCCTCGATCTGGCCTCATTAAATATTTTCATACAAGTAATCACATAATGCTACCACAGTCTGTGCACAATGCACACACAGAATGAAAAAAGAAGTTTATATAATTCAACATTTTTCTAATAAATAAAAAAATAATATGTAGATGTTACACATACCTAAATAAAAAAAAATCATTTATTTTTCTTTAACAGTTATAAAAAATAACTAGCAATCAGCTAACTATCTATAAATGTGACTCTACATTAAAAAAAAACACCCATGGCTTTAAATTTTTACTTTAAATGGATCAACTTGCATAACGTGTACCTTATAATGCATGGAAAAAAAATATCTTCAGCAACAATAGGCGTATACCGTTACGGTTATAGATATGATAAGCAACAGGGGGGATTATAATTTTTGTTAACAATATCGAGTGATACGTACAAAATATGTATGAGATGTTATTATGTGCAATACAAATACTTAAAATAACTTTTTTTTAAATATTATTATAACAATAGAGTTACGGCCTGACTTCGCTTGGGTATTTGTTTAGAAAAAAAAAATCTAAATCAGCTTCACAGCGGAGTAGGATGAGGGAACATAGTGTTAAGACACTCCCTTCCCCACTTTCCGGCGAAATGGGAGGCACTGCGTGTTGAGTGGCTGAACTCAGCGCCGCGCTTTGCCTCGACACCGGAGCGTAGAAATTATTATTTGAATTTAAATAAATATATCATTTCCCCGAGTGGGGATCTAACCCACAACTAGTCGATTTTGCAACCACACTTGGTGCCTCTGCGCCACGACTGGCCTCATATTTGTTTAGTAATATCTGCAAATATTATCATTTGAAATATCAATAAATAAATCTTTCGGGATATTTTTTAAGCTTTTCGTATCTAGGTCCGAAATAAAAATTGTCTAAAACAATTCCTTTCTGAATTGGTTTTAGAATTACATATATCTATATCTCATAGACTATATATACCTATATCTATAAGAATTAATATGTTCGTTGTCTCTCTTTATGAAATTTCATATATTACCCATAATTAAAATACGGTATAATTCCTCAGCAGCTCTCTCAAATCTTTATCAATACACTATAAGTTTACACTTCATTCAAATACATTAGTTAAATTAAAAATTTAACGAAAACATTTGCACCTACCTACCATTACTTTTGTATTCGACTCAATAATCTTATAATTTCCGTCGGGAATTTGTATATAAAACGTAGATAGCGCATCGAGGTACGTTCGCAAACTTTTTTACTGTTTCCTTCGATAACGGACGAGCGCTAAAAAGCTTTTCGGTGTATTTGATACGGAAAAAAAGTTGAAAAACAAAAAAACCGATCGACCGTGACACGACCGGCGACATTTTTCAATATCGGCGGAGAAAAAAGCGATTTAGGCAAAATATCAGTTTAAAGTGTATACTATCTTGACGTGCCTTTATCGAAGGACGATTTCTGTCACCGTAAAAGGAGCAAAACTAAATCGCGCCGCTAAAAGCGTAAGGTATGAATTTTAAGAGTTTTTTTTAAAGCTTCACTGTATCTTGCATATAGCAGGGTAGGCGGAGGCAGTCTACTGTAAGGACACTCCGTTCCTTATTTTTCGCCGAATCTTCGAGACATTGCTTGGCGAAAGGCTTGGGAACTCAACGCCGCGCTTTGTCTTGTTACCACAGCAAAGAAATGAAAATATTTAATTAAATATTCATTCCGCCAAATGGGAATAGAACCTAAGCCCGTTGCGTTCACAAGTACACGCTGTCCCACTGTGTCATAGCGGTTGAAAATTTTCGTTATTGTTTCAAGTGGTACACGCGTGGCTCGGCAGAAAGAGGCGGCGTATAGGGGCCCATAGTCGTAAGAGAGACGCGTATATATATATGAAGAACGGCGCGCGTCCGCGGGCGCGACGTATCTCGTATTTCACGGAGCGGACACACTTTCTCATCCCCGCACTCAAACAAACTTCATAGTTTTTATATTCCCAATATATAAATATATGTATATATATATATATATTTAAAACACATTGTCGTAGTATTTGTGAGTGTACAAAAAAAAGTGTTAAGTGGATGATTTATATTAAGTGCGACGCATTACTGGCTTCCGGTGTAGTTATTAACAAAAATGTGCCCGACTCCTCAGCTTTTTGGTACCCTTTCGGAATAATTCATTGTGTCGAGAGGGAATTTTACTTTGTCGCGCCGCGCGCTGCTACCGTAGTAGTTGTTTTGAAAAATACTCACGCAACTATAATATATAGGTATAGCATTCCACTATTCATCATGTTTTTTGTTTGAGGCGTGTTTTTTTTTAATCGAATCGCAGCGTCTGCCTATAAGCGCGACGGTTGTTGGTTCGATTCTCAATCTGCAGGGGCAACAGAAAAAAGCGTTGATTTCCGCCACTAAATTCGCAATGTCTCGATAATTTCGCCCAGGGCAATAGAGTATTTGACACTAAGTTGCCTCTGCCTACTCTACTGTATACTAAATCCTGCACTTTTGAAATTTCGAACAGCTCAAAAACCAAACCAAATAAATACAATGACAAAAGCATATTTTTATGATTTTGAAGTAAGTTAAAGTTAATACAATGTTAAATTTATCTCAATATATCACATTCATCATGTCTACATTTTTTATATTATGTTTAATTAAAACTCTTTGTTACAGTACAGAGCACGAGTACCTAAATGTATCAATTTAGCTAATTACCAAAAGGCATGCGCGTCATGGGTTAAGACTTAAGTTAAACGGCAGATTTAATTACATTAACAAGCAACATGCGACGCGGTTTGATTTATTTATGTTTTATTCAAATAAAAAATAAACAAATATAAAATATCTAAAAAAAAATTGTACCTTGACTTTAAATTGTTTGCTATTTTTCTTATATTTCAAAATTGTAAGACATTGTAAACAAATTATATAAAATACCGACACAAATTGAAGCCTATGTCTCAATCTGATGTATAAGCTATATTAGGTAGGTACCTACTTTCTATAAAGTATAAATCCCCTTAGTAGTTTTTGAGTTAAAATGGAAAAAAACATCCATCCTCATAAATTTTCACACATATGATATTATTAAAATATTAGTAGAATTCATACATATTAATTTTGTTTGTGACTAAAGTGACCATTATTCTCTCTTATTTCCCAGGATAGGAATAATCTTCGATTTGTCGATTTTAACAGACACATATATATTTTGAATATACTAATTTTGAAAATTAAGTAACGTCTTGTAGTTCAAGGGAGAGTTGAAGACAGTAGGCCACGCGGCAGATCCGCCTTGCTTTGAACCGATTAAGCGAAGGCTGGCCCTCTTTAGGAGTTTACCAGGCAGGCAGCCATCCACGGTCCGACCGTGTGGCGCACCACTTACCTTTAAAACGACGACCGCGACCGCTGTCAAGAGTGAAACGACGAAGAAGAAGAACAAGTTACAAAGAAATACCTATACTGAAGGTAATGGATATGTAATATATGTAAATATTAATGTGAGATAAACCGTAAAATGTTTACATGGTATCAAATTACAATCAATTAATACATGGAGGTCTAAAGATAAGGATTTAAATGTATAACTATTAATACTTTCACACGGATTTCATGAATTAGAAAAATAGGAAACTGACAGACAGGTTAATATATTATATATTTATGGAATCGTTTGTTTATTTAACTTTTTGTTACACTAAAGATATAATTTCAAATAAAAAGTTGGCATCTTGCAGGACCTGGCAAGGATATATTTTGAAAGAAAATATCCTTTTTAAAGAGTAATTTGAAATTTAAATATATCACTAATAACAATGATCTAACATACGTTTTGTTAAATATAGTTAAGATTACAATTTTTGTGGGAAAATAAATCGTGGTCACAGTAAGTACGAAAAATTAGAGCTAATAATGCGATCATACCTATACGTCTCATGTATTCTCATTTGTAAATTACAAAATTGCTTAAGACGCTTGTAAATCTATTTATTAATATCAATACATCTGACAGCGTCAATTAATATAGTAATTCATCATGTTATTGTCTATATAGGTACTATCTATACTAATATTATAGAGCTGAAGAATTTTGTTTAGTGGAACGCGCTTATCTCAGGAAAGAATATTTTTGGGCTAGTTAGCATATTTATCATGAAAGGATTATAATATTACATCTCCACACATAATTACATTTACGATACAGATATCTTACATACAACTTTTAGTTATTTTCATTTGGCCACGAGCGAAGCCGCCAGCGAATACTAAACGTGTGCATGGACTGATTCTGATATGTTTGAATATATACAGTGCAGAGTTTTGCCATTAAAAAGAAAAGAAAAAAAAGGAAAATGGATCTACTTATTCTGTTTATGCTATGCTTAATATGGATAATACGCTTTAGTATAATAATAAATAAATAAAACCGGTTATCTGAAACACTACATAATTACTACTACACGTACTTAATTACTGTAGCGATACAAAACACCAAAAATATGTATGTTATATAAGCTCTAATATAGAATCATTACAAGGAAACCGTTGATATTTATGCTAAAGGAATATTTTATTAGGCGGGCACCGAGACGCGGCGGGCGGTAGGCGCCAGTACCCGGGTTCGATGCCAGTGTGAAGCTATTACCTACTATTAAATGTTTATATGTCATAAATCATAAAATGTTTGTTTATAATTTCTTGTAATATAACCATTATATTATATGATGCATATTTTATATCTCTTCTTCTTAAAGTATCAAAACATGGTTAAATATTTTTAGTTTTTTTATATGTATTAGTAAGAAAAAGATTGATGTCTTTATATATTACAAGAAACATGTGTTAACATAGCAGCTTTATTATTTTTCGCTATATCAGATGGAAACCAGAAATTTCACGCTCTATCTCGCACATACCAGGGTAGGCAGAGGGAACGGGGAACCTAATGTTGAAACACTCCATTCCCCATGAATCACTTCCGTTCCCCACGTTCCGCCGAATTCTTAAAGGATTGCGTGTTGAATGGAGGAAGATAACAAAACGCTTTACCTCGCTACCAGAGCGAGGAAATGAAAATTTATATAAATGTAGAAAATTAATAGAAAAAATAAAAGAAAATGTATTAAAAAAATCTTTAACCTTAACAAATCGCTGGAGAGCGACACTTAAACAAATTCCCTATATCTATGACATAGTATAGAAACAGAACACTTGACGATAAGTGGTTTCAAGTGCAAACAATATGATTACGACCGCTGCTGAATAAGTAAGTGGGTGGCGCGTGCCCTCTGCCGTTTTATGGTGCACTTCAAGCGATTGTGGTCCAAATATCATGTACTTGAGTAAATTCGATGGATATAAATCCAAATATGGCTTGGAGATGTAACTAATACCTAATACCTGGCAAATATCTATATAAGTACCTAGTTTTAATTGTAAATATAGTGTAATTATATAAAAACTCACTTAGATATCATTAGACAAAGATAATATTTTCTTCTTTTTATTGATTGTGTATATCAAATAATAATATAATTAATATGCAAGATATTTATAAAAGATACGATGAAGTAACTGTAGGGTTATATTATTAACCCTATATAAAACCCTATAGATACTTTATCGTTTCGTTGAGTCCTTTATAAATATAATAATATTAAAAAAAAAGAAAAAAAACGGATTAATTAAAAGTATGTATAAAAATATATAAAAAAATAAAACTGCCATTTTAAAAAAAACTTGCAATAAAGTCTTTTGAAACCACAAAATAATAACAACAATAATATGTTAACAGTAGAATATGTTAATGTTCAAAAATGCATGGAACGAGAGCACATTCTTTTTTATAAATAACGAGGTAAATGTGCGCCGTAATTTACTAAACGGTTGAAATAATCATTTTGAAAATATCCTTAGACTTGAGTTTCGTTTTCTTTTTGTAACCGACTTTAAAAAAGGAGGTTTATCGGACCCTAATGAAGTAAAATTGGATATTAATTTGAATATGATAATCTATGAGGCTTCCAAGCAAGTGTGCTAAATTTCATAAGTGTATGTACGCTTGTCCCCAAATTGCTGGGGAACTACTAAGAAACACAGTGACAATAAAGTAATAAAGTAAAATGATATTCTTTATTCAATATTTAGTTCTAGATAGAAATCCTATTCGTGGGGATATATTGTCCATTGTCTAAATTTAGTCATAGTTAGGGTTTGCAATGAAGGTCCTTCTCCGATTAAACTAACGTAACCTATTTAATGTCAAAGATAATACCTTGATTTTAAGATAATTATATATTTTTTAATAATTTTGTGTGTTTGGGCGAAGAGATCACAGTGATTTATCTAGCCGATTTCCGCGATCCAGCTTTAGAAACTTACCATTAAGGCGGTCGTGGCGCAACGGCACAGTGTCTGACAGGAAGCGCGACGGTTGTGGGTACAATTTCCATTCGGGGGGAAAAGCTTTTAATTTCTCAACACGCAATTTCTCAAAAATTGGGCAGCGCGTCTAAAACAGCATACAGAGTATCTTATCTTAGGAAAACAAATCTTAACACTAGGTTCCCTGTGCTTACCCTGCTTTATACGGGACAATGCGTGAACCTATAGAAACACATAACTCATAAAATTAAATATTAACACAACGAAAGCCGATGCAAAACTTTAGTGCATTGAATTACGTCAAAAAAAATTCTTAAGGGTGCGCTGTAATGAAAACAAATGACAGAGCGACACACGCGTGCAATAAAAAATTGAATTGATGCGCGTCGAGAATAGGACCGAGTTTAATGTATCATGGAATATGCAGGTTATTTTTTTAAAAGAGAAATACAATTTTTAGTTTTTGAAAATTATTTCTTTGCAAATTGTTTGAATTTCATATCATAAAATTGTTTATTTATTATTATGGATGTATGAAGTGGTTGAAGTTGATAGCGTTATTGCTTGACACGAAGATGATTGCTTATTTAAACAATTACAGGAAGAAAATCAAATTCAATATACAGAAATTATTATATAAAAAAACATGAATTTATTTACTTCTATGTAAAAATTTTGTAAAGATACAAAAACACTACATTCACAATAATAAAAGTAATTTAAAGTATTCAACCGACTTCCAACAAACCTGTCAAATGAAAAGGAAAATTATATTTAACGATATCTTTTATTTATCTTG
>DWLH01000625.1:0-18084 GCA_018249795.1 Heliconius telesiphe telesiphe
GTATCCCTATTCCAGCCCCTTCCATCCCTTATTCTCATAAAACTATCCAGTTATTAGTTTTAATAGGTACTCTCTTGATTGGAGAGCGTCGCGTTGCCTTTAACAACACAAAGACTACAAAAAGACCATCGTCCACGGCCGCGACAATGCAGGCCGCGGGCGCCGTGTAGATTAAAATACTGCCTAGGGTTGGTTACTGAGAGCTAGGGTGGAAGTTTTTTTTTTTATAAAAAAATGAAGGAATCCACGGATTTGAAGCTGCGTATATTGTTTGTGAATTTGTTTTGAGCAGTTATTCACGTAATATATGCGTAGATTGAAATATATAGAGGCCGTTTTGGGCCGGTGGCACACGAGTGTGACTGTATACGGTACGGTAGTGACGATTCGATTCCCACTCGAGAAAATTAAATATTTATATATATTTATTTACTCGTTCTGGCAACGCAACACGGTTAAATATTTATTAGAAGAAGGTACACATTTTTTTATTTGCGCGGGATTTGAAGTTGCTGACATTTCGACGTAGCTCGATGAGAACTTAGTTGGTCAGAACGTTTGGACGGTTTTCAAAGAGGCGCGGTCTCAAATCCCGCTACGTTCGAATTTTTATACGTTTTCTTAATAAATATTTTTCTTTCCTAAGAGTAGAATAACACTTTAAAAATGTTTAAAAATATTTAACACGGTTAGTTCCGCCACTTAACACGCAATGCCTCAGAATTAATTTGAAAGTGGGGAACAACAGTTTAAATGGGAAGGCAATGTCATCACACTGGGTTCCCAGGCCGGTGTGAAGGCAGGTATGAAGCTAAAACAAAACAAAAAAAGAAATACATACAGGCTGCAAGATTTGATTATATCGGTTAGCTTAATCGGTTCTTCACGCATAGCGGGATAGAGTCACAAAAGAGAAAGAGTTATTAATTATACCCCCAAATAGAATCCAACCCACAACTCTCGTTTATACTTAGAAGCTCTTTCACTGTGCCATGACGGTCATGTATAGAAAATAATATATTATCATTTTATTAAGAAGTTATTCTAAAATTTTTTTTAGTCTAAATGAAATATTGTTAGAACTCTCGTACTAACTTTTAACGACTGTCCTACGGGAAACGTTTGATTATCCGGGATAAAGAATTTTGTATGGTTAATCTTAGTTATCTTATCTCATTTTTACCATTTATCCCGCATGTGACTGTACTCTGTTAGGAATCCTGCAGTGGGAATCTAGAGTCAAAATTCTCCGTTCTGCGCTTACATTTCAAGTTACAATTCGAGACAATGCGTGTTGAGTGACAGTGCTCAACGCCACTCTTTCTATTCCTAGCCTTTCCTAGGAAATGAAAATAATTAGTTCCCACGAGTGGGAATCCAACCTCCCATCCACCAACCACCGTGTTTACGGTCAGATGCTGTACCGCTGGGCCACGTCAGTCTTAGGAATACGTTTATGTTAGATATCGAATATTATCTTTTAAAAGTTCAAAAGGTTAAAGTTATGTTTGTAAGTTCGAATTTGTTTTAGGGGAATTGATAGGAATTTATAATTAATTATTGATTGAAAAGGTAAATTATGGTGGTAAACTGCCAATAGTGGCCATAAAGTTCTTCTCCTATATAGTGTAATATACGGAGAATATGTAAAAATAAAAAAATAGAAACATAGATAGATAGTTTGTTGCTTTTAGATTGACTTTATAACAGCGTAGGCAGAGGGAACCTACTGTTAAGACGGACGTATACGTACGACATATCATCGCTTCTCTTTGTCATGCTATCAGAGCGGGGAAATGATATCTAATTTCCTCGAATGATAATTGAAGCCGCAACCATCGCATTAACAATCAGCCGCTGTGCCACGGCTCCCTCACTCACTGCCCCTACCACAATACAGTCTAGAGTACAGTGAAAGGTCAACTCTGAACAGAACCTTCAATTTGTAATATAAATATCTCTATTGAAATATTTTTTTAAATAAAAATATTGCTGGCACCAACAAAAGATTCGACGGTCCATAAAAAATAGTCTATTCATTTCACTCTTACAGACTTGCCTACCTTCTTATTGTGGTACGGGGGCTGGTTGGTAATAGTGTTTCATTGTTTATTTTTAGTATTCCGCATGTGGATGCATTTCTAAACTCATCCTTCATACATTCGCTCATTCGATATAGTCACTCATACATACAAACATTGAATAGTGTAAACAGATAAACACAATCTCGTGCGCACTGCGTCTTTAATATGAGATTCCTCTGCGAGAGATTTTCCCGATTTTACGCCTAATTTTTTCTATGATGTCCGTTTTTTGTATATTTCTACTGACAAATATACATATAAACATAAATATTTCTCATAAGCGTAAATTTATCTTGCTACTATTACATATTATTTTTACTTTCACTATTAGTTTTAATCATTTTAAAATATACGGAAAGCTTAAAGCATAAAATATTCTCGCACTGCGATTTTTTTCTTATCCAGTGAACCTTAAAAGGCATTGATGGCTATATGACATTGAAAGTAACATGATGGGGTTATGTATTAAGAATTTAAACAATTGATATATTAATGGAAGCTGAAGAATGGAGCCAAATTGTCCTTAAAAAGGATCCAGGTAATTGGTAGTCCATCGCGGCTCACTGAAAATGTAAACATGATGTTTGTACGTTCAATTCTTACTGGAGGTGATCATTTTGTTTGAACTAGTTTATTTTTTTTACTATAATAAGGATTTTGAAGGGCGGCATTGGGCTCCATCATTTCACTCGCAATAGCGCGCAAAATGGTGGAGTTCTTACTTTCTCTCTACTCTACTTTGCTAAATGCTTAAAACATGTGAATGTTTATTATTTAATACCCTATAATTAATTACTTTAAATTTAATATTTTTATTTTGTCACTCCCTTGTAAAGGCAAAGCATGGCGTTGATTCGATGTTTCTGAAATTGGAAAATACATAGGGAACAGAATGACTTAACACTAGGTTCCCTATAGTCTATCCTAATATATAGAAAAAAGCGTGAACTTTTTTTACTTTATTTCTGATTTGTGAAAACTAAACATTTAATTTTGTCTCCGAAAGCAGTGCTAAGTGAAAGTGTATATTAAGTGACGGTAAGTAAAATAAGAAAATATTTTAACATAAAATTCTCTCTACCTTAATATGCGACAAAAGCGTGAAGTCAAAAATTATTTTAAAAAATATTAAGGAATCAGCCCCCTAGACTATACCATAATGAAGACTACAAAAATATGTACCTTCCTACAGACGTTGGTACATTAAAGTACTGGTATTATTATACCAGACGCTAACTTGTGATGCACTTTTGAGATAGCTGAATAGATTTTTAAATGACTATAAATGTTTTTTTTTTGTAGTAAACATAAAAATAAATAACGAAAATATTTTTTATACATTTTTAAAGTGTTATTCCACACTCAAGAAAAAAAATACTCTTTATATATTAAAAAAAAACCTATAAAAATTTAAACATCCCGCTATTTGAAACCGCGTCTGTTGCAAACCGTCCAAGCGCTTTGACCACTAAGTCATACGTACAACGTATGGCTTATGTTTTCACAGCAAGATATTTTATCTAATTGCCTTTCAGTTCTCTTGAGAATGTAAAACATAAAACTTATTATTTTTAGCTCCATAATATAAACTACATAATAAAATAATATTATTATTTTAGTAGAGATAGCTTGTGTTTAAACACCGTTTCCCCTTTTCGTGTAGTTTTTGAGACACAATACACAGTGTGGCAGAGCTTAACGCCGCGTTTTGTCGTCATACAAGAGCGAGTAAAAGTATTTAATGTATTCTCTCGAATGGGAATTGTAACCACAACTAACAGTTTACACTTGAAAGTTGTGCCGCTGTGCCACTGGTCATATACATAACTAAAATAGATTCATATTTAAAGTAAATATTGTTTATATTTAATGTTTTTTGGTTAAAATCTATATTTCGGCCATAAATTAATTAGTAATTACACTGTGCATCCATTAACCACCTGCTACTTGCTAGAAGGTATCTAAGTAAGGCTTCGTATACACTATTTTTAAGTTTAATTTTTTTTATCCCGCTTGACGCGGTATCCCGCGTATAGCAGAGTAGATAAATCTGGTAAAGGAATCTAGTCTTTAGACACTCTGTTCTGCCAAATCTGCCGTAATTTATAAAATGTGTGGTGAGTGGAAAAAACGAACATTGCCAGTCTTACCAGAGCGAGGAAATTATAAAAAATACTTCTTGAAATGGGAATGGAACTCACAACAATCGCGTTGACAGTCACATCCATTGCTGCTACGCCACGATAATTTTTTTTTTTTTTTTTAGCTAGTTTCTATTTTATCATTTCATTCACTTTTTCATAAACGGTCATTTACATATATCAAACGCGAGCAAAGTCATCGGTAAAGGCTGTCTATCTATCCGTCTACACCCTAAACCCCCTAAACACGTGTATATTTATGTATTCAACAATTGTCCTGAAATTGCGATTCGAGTCGAGATTAATTACTTAAATAGAATCGTTTCATTGAAACGTCCTCTAAATTTGTAGCGATGTGGGTTGTCAGTTTATATATTTTAATTTATTGACGACAAACCGCGGCGTCCCGCCAATTAACATCTCAAAACTTGGGAGAATGAAAAACGAAGTGTCTTAACACTCGGTTCCTTGGTCCTTCTGTATGCGGAACCCTAATAGGCTTAGTCGTTCCCTTTCAGGAAAGGGAATGTGAACTGGCTACCCCTTTTAAGTTTGTGTACTAACATCACAATGATATCAAAATCATCTTTGTTTACAAATATTTATTTAAATCCATCTCTTGGAGCCATCGTAGCGCAGTGGCACAGCGTCTCATTGTAAGCGCAACGGTTATAAGTTCGATCCCAGCTCGTGGCATCGAATTATTTTAATTTTAAAACAAAATCCGGCGCTGAATTCCGCTACCTCAACATCCATTGAGTCTAGAATTCGGATGGAATGGAGTGTCTTAATCTAGGTTATCTCAAAAAGCTTAAAGCTGAGCAAGCTATTCCTAAATATGACTAGTAGTCCTGAAGGTAGTAGGTTCAATTTTCACTTAGCAAATTTTCTTATTAACTCTCAAACAACAACAATTAATACAATTTATCCAAAAACAATAAACAACATACATTTAAATGCTATGTAGCTATTTCTTTCTAACACATAGTGTGTGAGCGAGACGCGATGATTTAATGGTTGCGTACGTCACATGTTAGTAATGATGGCTTAATTTGAAAATTGTTAAGGGGAAGCTTTTATGAATGAATTTTTAATCATTGCAATAATATTTTATACTGTCATAGATCAGGTTGTTGTGAGTTTGATTCCCACTCGGGGGAGTAAAATATTTTATATTTTAATTTTCTCGCTCTGTTAACAAGACTAAGCGCGGTGTTGAGTTCCGCAATGTCTCAAGAATGCGGCGGAACGTGGGAAACGGAAGTACTTAACAGGTTCCCTCTTAGCTTCCCTCTACCTACTCTGTTGAAGCAGCGTTAATTATAAATAATAAATATTATTAAACGGCAACTTGCCCTTAAAATCCTCTAACTTCATTATACTACAATGTATTTAGTTCAATACGACAATTGTAGCTAATTTATTACTATGGAATTGAACCCACTGCCTTTTAAATATCAATTTTCATATTAATATGAAACATTGTATTTGACGTATGAATGAGATCAATTTATTATTGAGCAAATAGTTATATTTAAGTTCTCTTTCTTTTAGCTGATTAGATATGGCTGAGAAGTTTGTTTGGTTTAAGGCGCTAATCTCAGAAACTACAGGTTCGAAATCAATAATTCGTTTTGGATTGGATAGTCCATTTATCGAGGAAAGCTATAGTCTATATTACATCACGTTAATCGCTTCGATGCAACTGTGGTATAAGTTCCTTCGGGCAAGTGCTCGAATGTGTCATGTGTCATACATCTCTCAGTTTTATTTCGACTTGATCACAAGTACGAAGCCGCAAGTAAAAATTTGTGTATATATTAAACATTATAGTGATTGACATAACCAGCGATAAAGCTTCAGATTAATTGAATAGTAGCAAACGTCAGATTTATCAGAATCTTCTTATATTGAAGATAGGCTTTTTGTAAAATTCATCTAATGAATGTTTAATCTTAAAATAAATCCTAAAATTCGTCACAAAGCTAAAGTTATGAATAGACTAGGACACTATACGACGGAGTGTTATGTCATTAGACTTTTTGTTTTTATTTAGCTTCAGTCTTTACCCGAACGGGAAACCAGGGAGAACCAAGTACCAAATTCTACAGTCTCATCTGTCAGTACATATAATTTTTGTCGTCTTTCATAGACTGTCATCAACTGCTTCACAAATGCTCACGAAGTCATGTTTTTTACGTGATCTTTCTTCACAATCATTGATACTGTGTTCTCATAGGCCTGCGTCTATTACTTTTATTTTTTTATAAGAAGTCAAATATACAAAGAAAGTTCTCTAATTAACTACAACTTTATGAGTTTTTAATTGAACTGACTACCATCAACCAGTAATTCACTGACCACTTAGCTAGATAGGTAAACAGGTGACTTAACTGAGAAAGTTGAAATTACATAAATATCCCAGTCTAATAGGGCGATGAGGATATTGTCATAGGGCATAGAAGACAGCGTTTGAGAGTATTTTTTATATAAAAAAGTTGCTTTTTTGTAATTATATTCAGTTTGTCATTGCATTTTAGGTCGATTTTTAAACGCAGAATACAGATATTATGATAAAATATTCGTCACTTAAAACAATTTAAAAAAAAATGTTAAATAAATTCACCCGATAAGTCGTCGTAGAAAGATACTTAAGCAAAATTGACAGAATAATCGGCCGTAATAACCGTATGTGACTTAAATAGTGCATGAGGAACCATGTATTTTAACACACTTCCCTCTGCCTACTCTGCTATATACAGAATAGGATACAACGTAAAGATATTTTTGTTTTCTTTATTTGTAATATTATATATATATATATATATATATATATATATATATATATATATATATATAAACAAACAAACAATATTTCTATTTTTAAACAAAATAAACAATATTTTTAAGCCCGCTAACGCCATTACAATGTACCAACACAAAACTCTTAAAGACCCTCGCATTTTCTATATTAACCCTTCACAATAAATATGTCCAACGTTTTATTTAAAAGTATCCAGGTGTGTTCAGACGCGAGTTATGCAGCTATTTAGTTTTAAATTATGTTTTAATTTTACAGCCTCATTTGTTATGTTATTTATCCCTTTTTTTATGGCTTCACGCTGTTTCCCGCAATGCTATACGCGTAAGGTAGGCCGAGGGAACATAGTGTTAAGACGCTCCGTTCCACACGCACTGCCCAATTTTTGAGACCTTGCGTGTTGAGTGGCGGAATTCAACGCTGCGCTTTGACTACTTATTGAAAATATTTTTAAATATTTATTCGTATTGTTTCGCCTCTCAAATCTAATTACCTAGGTTTGCAAATGCTTTGGATGAATAGTTTATGTCGAATTGATAAGAAAAAGTGAGGACAGTGATCGTGATTTGGTTTTCTACTTTGTGTACATAGAGAAAATTCACGTTGGGTGGCGGAACTTAGTAATTAATTAACTTCATATGTACGCATAATTATTACGAACGTAGAAACCATAACATGAGCAGTGGAATGGCGTCACACTGTAAACGTAGCTAGTATGGCGTCGATTAGTAGAAAATAATTTAAATAATATTAGTAGAAAATAATTTAAATAAACAACATCAGGGGCACAAAGTGTGACTGTAAAAATCGACTGGTTGTAGGTTCGATCCCCACTCGAGGAAATGAAATATTTATTAACATTTATATTTTCATTTCTTCGCTCTAATGTCGTGGCAAAGCGCGGCGTTGAGTTCCGCCACTCAACACGCAAAGCCTCCAGAACTCGGCGGAAAATGGGGAACGGTGTGTCTTAACACTAGGCTCCCTCTGCCTACCCTGCTGTGTGTGGGATACAGCATGAAGCTGATTTTTAATACAGGTTTTGAACTCATTACCAGAAAAAGCTGGTGGACCAGTTTAGCTACGATTATTGTTATGTTTTTCTTAATTTTATTTTTTTCTTAATTTTATTTTTTTATTTTTTTCTTAATTTAGTTTTTTAATTTTTTTCTTAATTTTTTTTTTTTATTTTTTTCTTAATTTTTTTTTTTTATTTTTTTCTTAATTTAATCTACCTTCAGCCTATAATGGCCTTCTATTGAGCTAAAATATTGAGAAAAATAAACACTAAAATATTTTGACATTAAATACTAACTTCTAAATACGGTTTAACTTACATTCTCAAAATGGAGATATTATAATTGACGTACGATACATTATCATTGCCCGAAGTAACACACTATACAACGCAAAAATAAATTTTCAATTTAAACCACCAGTTCCTGTGATTATCACGTTCGAACAAACAAACGGTTTATTATATTAATGTAGATGTATCTATAGATTGTTAATTTAATGCTTTTTTCTAATTCAAGAACATCTTGGACGTCATGGACAGCGGAATAAGCGGAGACCTGGCCAGTGCGTTGGACAGTGATAAGATTGTCGAAGGTCAAAGTAGTGAGAGACTTCGAGGTAAAAAAACATTGATATAAATTTAATTATTTCTTAGCTTCACTTTGTATCCCATATATAGCAGGGTAGGCAGAGGGAACCTGGGAACTGAATATTCAGACACTCCATTATCCATTAAGACACTTTTGTTTCCTCTTTCTCTCTCTCCGCCGAATTCACGGGACATTGCGTGTTAAGTGACGGAACTCAACGTTTCACTTCCTATTTGCTTCGCTATCACAGCGAGGAGTTTTCATTTCCTCATTTCAATTCGCCAAGTGGGAATCGAACCCACAACCGTCGCGTTTACAATTTCACGCTTGTGCCCTTTCGCCACAACCACCTCTTTGCCTTTGCGTGATGAGTAGCGCAACTCTACGATCTTATTTATCTATGTTAGCGCTAGTAACCCACAAAATACTTTAATTCTGATGTATTTAGAGTCAGACGTTGTGCCGCTGCGCCACTTCGGAGAGATTTATTACAATTTATCATGAAAAGGTATAAATACTTTTAGCTCCACACTTTGCTACTCGTCTGGCAGAGTAAGCAGATAGAAAGTAGTGTCAGAACTCTAATCTCACACTGTTTTCTATGCTTTCCCTAATTCGATAAACTGCACGTTGAGCAGCAACACTTAATGGTAATCTAATCCACCAGAGCGAGGAAATGAAAATGTTTCATTTCCCTGAATGGGAATCTCAAACCACAACTCTTGGAAACTGCCATTTTTACTATTTTTGTTTTCGATTTTGACATTCATTTGAGGGCTTATTTCAGTTTTATTTACTTAGTTTCTTAAGTCTAATTTCTTGCGCCATTACACATCCCATCAAACAATAACAATCGCATTTTAAAAATAATGTTTATATTAACAATTACAAAATAATACAATTATTGTATTAGGTACAAATACATAGGCGCAATGGGACAGCGTGTGACTATGAACTTGATGGCTGTGTGTTCGATTCCATTTCGGAGGAATAGTTGCATTTTATTTATTGTGATTTACCCGCCCTGATAAAGAAAGCGCTGCTTTGAACGCTATTCACTACTACTACTTTACCTACTTTATTATGCGGATAAAATGTTTTTTATTTTAGATTTTTACAAACAACTCATTCAGACGGACGCTCAGATCAGAAGATTAAAAGAAGCTATCAATAATAATTATTATCAAAACGATAAATCTTTTGCAGACAGATTTAAGCGATCATTGAGGAATAAACTAAAATTTAATAAAACATCAAATAATAACAATAATAAAAACAATATTACAAACATTTCAAATAAAGCTCAAAATAGTACAAAAACAAATAAAAGTAAAAGGTCACCAAACAACAACAATGTAACAGGCATTGTTGTTAAGAATGAAAAAATCTTGGTACAATATGAACCTTATAAAGAGAAGTTTTGGAAAAATCTCAACACACATGAAGTGAAGGCCTATGAAAGTAAATTACAGCAATCATTTTTTAAAATGAAACAAAATATACTAGACATGATGAACAAAAAACAACAAAATATTGCTACAACCAATAAAAATATTATAACATCAAGAAAATATATCGTAACAACAAACAAAAACATGCTTATTACTTCCAAACATAATAGAGAGGGTGAAAGAAAAGTAAAAGAAGCAAAAGATGATTTTATTATTACAGATTATAAAATATATGAAGATAGTAAAGAAAAAACAATAGATAAAGTAACGAATATTATAAATAATTTAGATTATGATATAAATAAATTGCTATCGATGTCGACATCCGATGAAATTTCAAATATATCATTTACGTGAGTCTTTGAGTTTCTGTTAATATGCTAAAATGTAAGTAGCGGAAAGTAGTGCTAAAAATTGCTTTATTTAGAACTTCTTCCTTATTTATAGTTTGACTTCATTATTATTTTCGACTTTTATTATAATGGTCGGGTTTGGGTAAGCAAACGATGGGTGGTACGTCAGCAAACCCAAATGAAAACAAGACGATAATATTTTAAAATTAAGCAATTTTCTAATGGTATTTGAAGGTATAAATAATTATTTGGTTTTTTTTGTGTATGTTTGTGGAAAATTATTTAACGTGACAAGTACCCTTAAGGCAATCTAATAGGTAGAAAATATAAGTTCCTTTCTCAGTTTTCCATTCTCATTATATTTTTTATCTCACAAAAAAATATACTCTTAGTACTCCCCAATATAAAGAAGATAATGTTCGTAACTTTCTACCTGGGCAACGTAAACTGATGCAAATAGAGGAAGACAAAGACAAAGAAGAATTTAATTATGACGATATCAAAGAAATTCTTAACGACGAGCATCAGGACAGTGATGATATGGATAGAGAAATGGAAAGAATAAAAAGAGATGGGGTTAAATACTATTTTATACTTACTATAATCTAGAAACATATTTGAGGCGGAAGAGGTATGTAGAGACCGTAGCGTTCGGCGCTTCATGACAAAGCGTGAATCTTCTAGCATATTTAAGGCAGTTGTAACGCAGTGAGTTACTGATTGATTGTTAATGCTATTTATTTTCATTTTCGTGCTTTGGTAGACAAGGCGCGATATTGATTCCGCCACTCAATACGTTATGTCTCAAAAAATTGGAGGAATATGGGGAACGGAGTGTCTTAACACTTGATTGTCATGTAGAAAGGGATAAGCGTGAAGCAAATTTTCTAAAGGACATTTAAGTTAATTGCCTCATTTTTCCTAAGCCTAGAAAACGAAAATATTCTTGAGCGAGATGGTTTTGACACTGCACACGGCTTGTTGTGACGTTTCCTCGCTGTGACAAGACAAAGAAAGTCGTCGCTACACACGGTGTCTTGATTTCAGGTGGAAAGAGGAGTAGAGAGCATCTTGATATTAGGTTCTCTCTGTTTACCTTCTTATGCGAGGAAAACCGTGCAAAAGAATCTTTTTCTTTTTGTATATAATTTTTATTGTGCAAGCATATAGTAAACTTCTCGAGGCCGTTGAGGTGCAGGCACAGGGGTACGACTGTAACGCTACGGTTATTGGTTCAATCCCCACTTTGGGGAATGAATTATTCTTTAAATTTTTATTTCATCGTTCTGGCACCAAAAATCAAAAGCCCGGCGTTGAATTCTGCCACTCAACACACAATGTCGGCGGGTAGTAGAAAAGGCAATGTTTTAATACTAGGTTCCCTTGGCCTACCTTGCTATGTGCGGGATACAGCGTGAAGCTGATTTTTTGGTTTTTTATTATATAGCAAACCTAAAAATATTTCTTTTGCAATTCAGAAACAACAATTCAATGAGTTAAAAAGATTTAATTGGAATAGACCAATGTCCTTAAAATCAGACGAACTCAACGCTATGATCAAACAAGCGGCCATACAAAATCTAAACATTCAGATACCAGTAAACACAAAAGATATTAAAATAGAAAAAGAAAAAGAAGAAAAAGATATCAGTGATACAGAGTATATAGAAGATTATATAGATAATAAATATAATAAAATGGTTAAAATGGCACAAGCATACAGTGATTATGGTGTTGTTTATGGCAAAAGTGATAGCAATAATAATAATAATGTAAATAATAAATTTAAAACAAAAGAGCAAGAAGATCTTAAATTGAAACTGCCGTTTGATAAACAGAATCTTGTAAATCGATTTTTTAGGAAACTTGATAGAGGTTTTGTACAAAATTTTAAAGTGTTTTTAATTTTTAGGCCACCATTTGATTGTAAACGCAACTATTGTGGGTTTTATTATCACTCAGAAGATTTAATATTTTCGTTTCCTCCTTCTGGTAGCAAGACAAAACGCAGCGCTGAGTTTCGATACTCAACACGTAATCTCTTGGCTTCGAGCGAACAGTTGAGAATGGGTTGTCCTAATACTAGATTCCCTCGGCCTACATATGCGGGATATAACGTGAAATTATATATAATAAATATAGATCACGGATTTTAAACTTCTATATCTACTTAAAGGTTTTATGAACGACGGCATAAAAATCGAATTCAAGCCCGGTAACGTACCAATGGAACACAACCACCATGCCAAAGGCATTGAGAAGCACATAAAAATATTGAATAATCCGTTAGAAAACCCAAACACATTTCAATTGAGCCAAGATTATGAAAAGGCTACTCCTATAATCAATTATGAAACTTCCACTAATTTAGTTAATTCTGAAAAGCCCATTATGAACAATTTGAGAGTAAAATCTGGTTCAAGATCACTTATGTTTTTTGATTCTGATGGAACTTTTAATGGGGTTGAGACAAAAGGTTCTAAGAATACCGCCAAATCTATTAAGAAATGTAAGGATACCTCCAAATCTATTTTAGGTCATATTTTGTATATTATATCTAATTGGTTTAAAAGTATGAGATTTTATTTTGGAAAGAAATTGAAAGATTTTAAAAATCTTTTTATAAGTACGAATCATATAAAGTAAGTGTTCTTTTTTATATTTCATTAGTAAGTATGTATACAGATATAGAAGGTTTATATACTTATATACAGATTTGTGACATTTGTGAGGCCAGTCGTGGCGCAGCGGCACAAAATGTGACTATAAAATTGACTGGTTTCGGGTTCGATCCCCAGTCGAGTAAATGAAATATTTATTCATATATATTTTTTTATTTCTTCGTTCTGCTGTCGAGACAATCGCGGCGCTGAGTTCTGCCACTTAACACGCAATTCTTCCGGATTTCGGCGGAAAGTGGGGAACGGAGTGTCTTAACACTAGATGCGGGATACAGCGTGAAGCTGAGGTAGACTTGTGGCCGCTTGCAACTCTGTTCGTCAACTATAAAACGTAAAATACCGTTTTGTCCCGTTCTCGTAGTAATTTTGAGAAATCCTCTCTTAGTGATCCCATAGGAACTCACCAAGTAACCTTCTTACCAAATTTCAAACATTTGTCGTCTAGAACAGTTTCTGCCTCTTTAAGAAAACGCAGCGTTGCATTAAATTGCAACGCTGCGTTTTCGTTTGAAAATTCAGAACAGAATGTTTCTATAATAGATCTCTCCGCGTTCCCTGATGTAATCGGGATAAAGGTTAAAACTAAAAAGCCGAAAAACTGTCTGGTAAACCAGACAATACGCTTATTTATACTGAAAATGCAGAATGTTTCTATACTGGGTTCTCTCCGCGTTCCCTGATGTATGCGGGATAAAGGTTGAAACTAAAAAAAAGGCGGAAAACGTGTTTAGGTAAAAATAATTATAATTATCTATTTTTTAGACCAAACATTACTGGCATTAACAATCGCACCTTAAAAGATATGACAAATTCTTCATACAATATTGATAATGGTTATCGTAAATCAAGAGTGTTAATGTCAACAGAAGATAACTCTAAATTGAAGGAAGATTTCAAGTTAAATAGAATAAATAATAATAATGTTGAAGAAAAAAATAAAAATACGGGTAATTTTTAAACTTGAGTTGTAGCTTTTTTAACTTTTTACGTAAAGTTAACTTTACATTATACTCTGTATAAAGCAGGATAGGAGAGGGAGGGAACCTAGTGTTAAAACACTCCGTTCTTTACGCACTGCTTGGCGGGACTCATAGCCTTGCTTTGTCTTATTATCGCATCGAGGAAATAAAAATATTCATTCCCCCGTATCAAACCCAGAACCGTCGCATTTATAGTCAGGGACACTGCACCATGACGACCAACCATGATGAGGTAAAAATAGATATATAGAAACAATAATATAAAAAATATTTTTTTTAGATAAATCAGCTTCACGCTGTCGCCCGCACAGATGGTAGGCAGAGAATAAAAGTGGGGAACCTAGTGTTAAGACACTCCGTTCCCCACTTTTATTTTATTTATTTTAGACTTAGACGATACAGTGCCTATTGCGTTGATTATAGCAAAAGATATGGAAAATGCTTCCAAAGGATTTTCAAAAGAAAAATTAAATTTTACTAATAAAATTATTGTAAAAAGAAGTCCTGAAAATGTTTTTTGGAATGACTTATACGATAATGATGAATATGGAGTTCAGATTGATTATTTAGACGGTGTTAGAAGTAAACACTGTGTTAACAAAAACGTAGTACAAAAATCTAAAGATTGGGTAAAAAAGAAGCTCCATAAGATAAAAGATAGATTTAGAAAGAAGAAAAAAGAACAAAAATTGGATAAGACTACAACTACTTGTGCTACAAAGAAACGACCTGTCAGACAATCTGACGATGTAAGTATATTTTTTTAATTTTAGCAAATAAAATAAATCTATTAAAATTAAAAAGCTTAGCTTAATAAATATTTTCATCTAGAATTAAAATCTATAAGCCTGCAAACGCGTGAACCCATTACTCCCACTCGGGAGAAAGTTTCCTCACTCAGATAACAAGAAAAACGACAAAGCGTAGCGTTGGGAATTGAAATCCGCCATTCAGCACGTAGTACCCAAAAATTATTATCTTTCTTATCGTGTGTTTTAGCAGTTGTTTCCCTCTGCCTTTAATGATAGAAACGGGACACAGTATAAAACAATATAAAAAATGAAATCGACAAGTTCGTCTTGGTTGTGTAAATAGAGGACCCAAAGTCTTATGCATATTTTAAATGGAACCTTGAATCCTACATTTGTATTACACTATTATTTGTATATCATTCTATGCTGCACAAACATACAAACTGTGCTGTGAACTCATTCGATTGCATTTACGAACTGTTTTATTTATCCAACTTTACCCATTACATACCTGCGACGTCCACAATGTAAACATTATAAGTGCTAATATTGATAATGGCGAGGGACGCCTCCCGTCATCTGAATAAATTTGAGACCATCGTGGCGCAGCAACACAATGTCTGACTGTTAACACAATAGTTGTGGATTTAATTTCCTCTCGGGAAAATAATAATTTATATTTCCTCACTCTGCACCGAGTATCTCAACACTAGATTCCCTCTACCCAACTGAAGGAATGGAACGTGAAACTAAACATAAAATATAAATGAATTAAATAGCAATTTTGCAGAATGAAAACTATGATATTAAGAAAACATTTGAAAAACTAACTGCTAACATGAAGAAGATTTGTCAGAAGGCGGCAAGAGACATTGATAACACAAAGCATGTTGGTGGTAATAATTAACATTCCTTTTTACATAACGTTTCTAATAGCTTTTACGTAGGCAGTTAACCAAGTGTTAAGACACTCCGTTTGCCACTTTCCGCCGAGTTCTGGGGGCATTGCGTGTTGTGTGGCGGTACTCAACGCTGCGCTTTGCCTCGATTTGATTAGAGTTTTTTATAATTCTTATCTCCACGTCTGGGTGCCAAGGGATTTTTCCGCCTATACAATACTATAATCCTATAAAGAAATAAGTTTTTTTCTATAGTTCGAGAAGAAAACAAAGAAGACAAGGCAGCCACATCTCTCATGCAGCATTTAGTGCGTCTCATGACAGATTTAGTAGATATTCAAGTACAACAGAAGACCTGTGCAAGTAAGTTTAAAAAAGCTGTTTCATACTTCTTTCCGCATAGTTGGGTAGATGGAGGGGATTTTATTAAAGCTTCCCGTTCCTTTTTTTCACCTAACAACGGGACTCAACTTATACAACTTTTTTACTTTTTTATAATAGAAACATAAAATACAGAAAAAACTTTTTTTGTAATAAATTTTTTTTTTCAGAATTGCCGTCAGATCTACGTGATTTCTTGGAATGGTTGACAGTACCAACTGATAATAATGTTGTAGTAGACAACCTGGAAACGAACCCTGGACTCTTTGAATACGTTACTGTAGACGATAGTGGCAGATATGGTAATAAACTTTTTTCTCTTCACTATACTTATGTTTGTATAGTTATTAATTATCAAGTAATGTTTGAGACTAGCTGGCATAATCGCGATCGTTATAGATTCAATTTTCACTCAGAGGAATTAATTATTTTAATTTTTTTGCTTTGGTAACACCAACGCAAAAAAAATAAAATAATTAATTGAAAAAGAGGAAGTGTAACGTTTAGTGCTGCCACTATATGCGCAATGTCTCAATAATTAGACAATGCGTAGGAAATGGTGTGTCAACAGGTAACACTAGGTTCACTCTACCTACCTTTCAATATACGGGATACGGCGTGAAACCACTTTTCGATAGGATAGTAAGTATTGCTCAATATATGCACAATTGAAACTAAATTATAATGTTTACTACAGGAAAATCAACGGATCCGACACTAAACCTACCTACGTACAACGAAGACACACATCAAGACGATAGGACTGAGTGCTTGGGTATTATAAAATCTGTGCAAGACTTGATACAGCGTTACGAAGAAATGACAGATGAGGATAAAGTTAGTAAAGAAAATGATTAGGTATTTAAACTTTACACAACTTTCCCTAAGATCGTTATCGTTATAAATTTTTTTTTTTTGATTTTTTTAAATTATAAAAAAAATATTTATTAAATGTTTCTATATAAAATTATTTAAAAAAAAAATAAGTTAAACTTACTTGAATGCGCCGCAAGCGATCACTGATCTAATTTTATCTATACTATATACATATATAGTAATATCTCTTTATAGTAGATCTTTCTGGGCCTTAAAAGCACCTCAAAAAATTTCGGTTAATAAAATATTTCGTTTCAAAAACGAAGAAGGATTTAAACCGGCGATCCCTAAAAAAACATTAACGACTTAGTAAATTAATTACATGGTATTCATTTTCATCAGACGATGATTCTTTAATAAGTATCAATAGAGATTAAGTGACCATGAGAAGCCAAAATTAAAAAGAATCTCTTTTTACAGAGCAAAATGACAGGAGTGAGAGAGTATTTAGAAAATCAATTGGAATTTTTGAATACTAAACTTGGTATCATCAGTGATTATAATGTAAGTATATTTTTTGCACTATGTATAGAGAGTCGTCAAGGAAATGAAATATTTAATATTTAAATTTTTCGCTCTAGTGACGCGGCAAAGCGCGGCGTTGAGTTCCGTAACTCAACCCACAATGCTTCCAGAATTCGGCGGGAAATGGGAAACAGAGTGTCATAACACTAGGTTCACTCTGCTTACCTTGGTGTGTGCGGGATACAGTCTGGAGCTAAAAAAACTATAAATTAAAAGTATGTGTAATTAATATTTCTTAAATATTTTTCAGACATACAAAAGCTACGACAAAAGGCAAATCTCACGCAACACTAGATTTGTATGGAACAACAAAAACCATAGAAACAACAAAATAAATAAATTTATACGACCCTTCGGGAAGAAACATACTAAGTCTACTCCACACACTTACGACGGTGTCACCATAACTAAAATTAAAAAGAAAAATGAGAATAAAAATGCAGATAATGCCCATTTAATTTCTAGTCTTGAATATAATGTATTAAGTTAGTTTTTTTTTGTTTTATCTTTACGCTGTATGGCCCACTTAGAAA
>DWLH01000626.1:0-18081 GCA_018249795.1 Heliconius telesiphe telesiphe
AATATTTGAACTTTACCTAAAGCGTTATTTTCTACGTTATGCTTGTGCAAAATTTCTATTGTTTATCTTAACAAATAAAAAAGTTATTGATTTTTGATCTGATACAGACCTCGATTGCCCATAGTGCGGTGGTAGCTTTTTTTTTTTTTGTTTACATGTTCATTTGACGATTCAAAAGTGCTTATACGAGTTTATTTGAATAAAGAATATTTTGAATTGAATTTGAATTAACCCCCTATTAGATTTCATAAAAGACCAAATCTCAGCCACTGGCTCCTAAACTATGCAACTAAAAATTAAATTTCAAAAACTTCACATATCATATTATTAAATGTACAATACATAAATATCTTTCACAAACAAACATCAGTAAATCATATGAGAATGTATAATAAAAACAACATTACTATCTGCAAAATGCACGTGGCTGATCGTATTTAGGCTAAGGCTTAGAGCAGAGCAGTTATTTATGGGCCGACGGAACTTGACAGTTTTTCTGGTTATGTCGACTTTTAGTCTTTTAAATGTTCGTCTTTTTAGTTTGACGCTGTATCCTGCAAATAACAGGGTAAGCAGCGGAGACGTAGACTCGAATTTATAAACTCAACTCTGCGATCGATCTTGAGAGCGATCTCGAGATCCGTTTTGATAGTCTATGAGTGAAAACTGCATTCAGTGAAGCTAATAAAAAAGAAAAAAGAAAGGTGAATAGTTACAGAAGTATTTTTCCTACTTTGTAATAGATAACGCATATACTAACACTCCTAACACGCAATACCTTAAATTCGGGCGGAATCTTAACGTGAATCTTAACAAATTAAATATTTTTTGATATCGTTTTTTATATGTAACGACTTTTTATATTTTAAATATTTCTAGGTCTTACACCATAATATGTTAAGAAATAAATGATAATTTATTATTTTTTTAAGTAAACGTGCCTTATTCAACCTGTAGTTTTCAAAGCTAGCTAATTCAAACTCTATAAGATAATTTCGAATTTACTTTCCATAGAGCAAGCAATAGTCCCCGTCGGATATTAAATTAATAAAAATTAAAATAAGGTCTACCTACCATTTTAAAATTCAAGGCTGTAGCTCAAAGTAACAGTGTTTTAACTACCGTAAGCAACTTCTAACCTTTAGGCATTTTCCAAGTAAGTTATTAGTTTATTAAAAAAAAGGTTTAACCTTAAAATTTAGATATATAAATCTAAAATATTTTATAAGAAAAATAAATTTCGAGATCATAAAAAAATATTTACGCATAATAGGTCCACATACACACTTACTTAACTGAACTTCACGCTTTATCCCTAGCGGGGTAGTAAGAGAGAACGCGCCAAACGCTACGGTCTCCATATACCTCTTTCGCCCCGTCCACTGTCATCAACCTCTTCATACATGCCCTCCAGGGGATCCTCATGCTTTTTACGTGACCTTCCTCCAGTATCTTTGATACTGTGTTATCTATGAAACAATAAATTTAACCTAAAAATAATAATTTAGTAAAAATCAGAGCAACGGAATTTTTGATTCGATATTTTATATGTATTTCTTTTCAAGTCATTAATAAAAATATGTTGGGTCGTCGTGGTGCGTGATAAGTCGTTGGTTTACAACCGTGGCGGTGGTGGGTTCAATTTCAATTTTGGGAATTTAATTCACTTCCGCGCTCTGGGTATAAGATCAAGCGTAGTGTTAATATTTGCCATTCAAAACGCAAAGTCTCCAAAAATTGAGCAGAACGTAGGGTACAGTATCATAACATTAGGTTCCCTTTACTTATCCTACTATATGCGAGATACAGCGTGAAAGCTGAAAAAAATATGACTTTTTACAATCAGTCTTTGTACAATCAAACATGAGTCTGATGAAGAAATTTCATTTTACATATTTATATTCTAAAAATCATAAATGTAATTTACATGCACTCGAACTAAAATATTAAACCAGCACACGACCTCAAGATGTATTTTCGACAATTTATTTATTCTTTGTCAACCACGTCTTACGAAAATAGTGTAGTTAACTTTCCGTTGGATTCTGGAGGAATTGCATGGTAAAGTGACGGAACTCAACTACACGCTTTGCCTCGACACCAGAGCGAAAAAATTAAAAAAAATATTATTTAATTTCCTCGAGTGGGAATCTAATTTACAACCTGTAGCGTTTTCAGTCACACGCTTGTGTCTCTGCGCCACGACTGACCTCAAAAGTTATATATTTAAAAAAAAATATATCAGGAACAAGGAAACGTTAATAGTTCCCACAGCCTAGTTAAAAGCACGGGTATATAAATATATAAGTAAAAAATAGAAAGGTGCATAATATACTAATGTACGTATATACAACATATTAAAATTAAATTAAATTAGCTTCACGCTGTATCCCGCACACAGCAGGGTAGGCAGAGGGAACCTAATGTTAAGACACTCCGTTCCCCACTTGCTGCCGAATTTTGGAGGCATTGCGTGTTGAGTGGCAGAACTCAACGCCGCGCTTTTGCCTCGACACCAGAGCGAAGAAATGGAAATATAAATTAATATTTCATCTCCTCGAGTGGGGATCGAACCCACAACCAGTCGATTTTACAGTCAAACCCTGTGCCACTGCGCCACGACCGGCTTCTATATTAAGTATGAAAAATCATATGTATCAAGAGGTAGGGTCAGGTCAGGTATAGCTCAACCTCCAGTTAAGCGAATTATAGTTTTCTTTGGTTAATGAAACATCATAGTCCTTTTATTCAATGTCTTTTTTCTATAAAAATAGCACTTAACAATATATAGCACTTAACTCCCACCATCCAACAACAAAAAATAAATTGAATTCCCACAACATACTCGTATATTTAAGTTTATTGATTTACATGTGTCAAATAAATATAGCTCTTCCAGTGAGTGTTTATTAAAACAATTTTCTCCACGTTTTCTCTTATCCCACGTTTTATCTTTTCATAACAAATTATTGGATGAAATTTTAATTTGATATAAATTTAATAAAATAAATTAAATATAGCCGCTATATACAGCATCACATTGTATCCCGCATACAGCAGATTAGGCAAAGGGAGGGAACCCAGTGTTAAGACACTTCGAGGTTATGAAGTTATGAGGACACAACTTACTCCATAAGCCATATCGATACACCTCATTCGCATTATACTAATGTCCGTACGTAGGACGTTAAGCAGAAATTTATTTTTATTATAAAACATCTCTTATTTTGTATAACTAAATTTCAAAGCTTAATATTCAAAGTTAAACATTTTCTAAAGAAACTTAATAAGTACTTGGAAAACGCCTAAAGGTTAGAAATTTCTTAACTTAGTTAAAACACTAATTTTATTTTTATACGTCTCTGTTACTTGGAACTACAGACTTGAAATTCTAAAATGGTGGAACTTATTTTACTTTTTACTAATCTAATAGCCGAATTGACTGAACGTAGCGGGATTTGAACCCACGCCTCTTTGAGACCGTCTAAGCGCTCGGACCAACTAAGCCATACGTTCTCATCGAGCTACGTCGAAATGTATATGTCGAAATGTAATTTTTTTTATACGTTTTCTTATGGAATATTTTTCTTTCCTAAATGGAATAACACTTTTAAAATGTTTATAAAATATTTAAAATAAATAATATACTCTGTTGCCAAACGACAATTCTAAGTCTTTGAATATCGAAAATTTGTAAAAATTTCCCTTCAGAGATACTACCAAGATAAATAAGTTATAACAAACGTATAAGAATTTCTACGTAGCTCGATGAGAACGTACGGCTTAATTGGTCAGAGCACTTGGATGGTTTCCAAAGAGACGCAGGTTGAAATCCCGCTACGTTCAATTTTTTATACGTTTTCTTATTAAGTTTTAATTAGTTTACAAGGAATAAATCAAGGAAAATGTGATCTTAAATTAATAGATAAATATTAAACTAAGATAATGTTCTTGATAACTAATAGATAAACTGTTTATTTGTTATTATACGAAATAGAAAAAAAAAATGAAACTGCAAAGCAATGTCGACATTGTCGGCAGCCAACTAAGCTAAGCGTCTCGCAAAATAATCATCACTCGATACAAACGATCAATACAGAACATATAGCAACTTCTTTTATAGGGTGACAGTAACAAAAGTAGGGCGTGATGCGCGTTTACTTTGTGCCAATTTCTTACAAATAGAACTGTCAATAAATAATACACATTGTTGAGGCACTGTTTGTGAATTATTTGCTTAGTGGTTACCGGTTTGGTATTTATATTAAAAAACTACATTTGTGACCACCGACCGCCCACGCAATGTGTCGGATTGCGGAGAATGGAGTGTCTTAATACTAATAAAAAAAATATATTAAAAAAATATGAACTTTTCACTTATCTAAATGGTACAGGTTTCTAAAATACTAATGGTACAGCCTCAAATAGTTATTCTACTACAACAAAAAATACGTTTAACTTTTACTAACTTCATTAGTAATTGTGTAACTTTTAAAAGGTCGTCGTTCATAATAAATGAGTTACTTTACGTACGTAGTTTACTACATAAGTAGGTTCGTTATAGTGAAATATCTTAAAAGGTCAAATCACGTCTCGGCCGAAAAAAGTGTTACCTTTTTGCTTGTTTATGAATGCTCCGCGACGCACCGCTGCCTTTGCTTTTCAACCTTCTTTTTGTGTAAAGAAGTTGTATCGACCTTATATAATATGTACTAAGAATAAATCTTTTTTTAAATTATACATGCTTTGCCTTCATAGACTGTATTTTGAGTGTTGATGAAGTACGTATTTAGTTTGATTTAACTAATATTAAAAGCAAAATCAGTAGACACATTTTAACTTTTCACTTATTATTAATTGTTTATTTGATTGACTCTTTTTCCCGCACATAGCAGGGTAGGCAGAGGGAATCTAGTGTTAAGATACTCCGTTACCTCTAAGACACATGCTCTGCCTTGTTACCAGAGCGTTATTACACTCCCCCGAGTGGAAATTAAATCAACAGCAAGCGCCTCTACGCCAGTACAGCCTCACTATAGCTTTATTATAATACGTTTATTACAGGACGGTCAAATTTAGTTTCTCAGATTTCATAATACATATCATAATATTCTTATAACCAAAACTGACTAACGCCATCTTAATAAAATGAATATAATAATATATGAAAAACGTACATCTCGTAACCAGAAACCCCCATATTTGAACAAAGTGCCCTCGCATTTTCTAAGGTTAAATTTAAATAATTTCTAATAGGAGAGCAATTGGTATTGACATAGGATAAGGATAAATTTCTCTAAGCAACCTTTTTGAATGAAATAATTTCAATATTCACATTATTTTGATACTAGTCTTAGAAGGGAACGATGTGTCTTATCACTAGGTTCCCTCTGTTCACCTCTACACTATACCCTGCGATTTACGGGATACAGCGTAGAGGTATGTACTTTTTATTTGGTCTTACTAAAAGTTCATACTCATATTTATAAAAGATTCAAGATAGCTAAGCTATTACAATATTTTTCTTCTTTGAAATGAACATTCGAATGCTTTGGTTCTTCGTTCGCTATTATAATAATTTGTCAGTATTAAGTAAACTGGTTTCATATAAAATGTTATACTTAGACAGTTCATATTTTGATGCCAGTCGTGGCGCAAAGACATAATCGTGTGACTGTGAACGCTATAGATTATGGATTCGGTTCTCATTCGAGGAAACAAAATATTTATTATTTTAATTTCTTCGCTATGGTATCGAAACAAAACGTGCCGTTGAGTTCCGCCACTCAACACGCAATGCCTCCTTCGGTGGTAAGTGCAAAATTTTACTCCTCCTTACCTGCTGCCCTACATACGGAATATAATAAATAATTAAACATTAAAGTCTTCAAAAAATGTTGATTTGTAATACGATGAATTTTCAAGACATGAACTTGTCGCCCGTTCAAACCTACAGACACTTTGCCGCTGCGCCACTACGACCTCAACCTCGGCCTCAGCAAATAAAAAGGGAAGACAAAGGTAACTTAGGAAGTTAGTGTTAGGACACGGATAGAGAACGGATTCTCTATTAAAACACTTGTGTTTTCCACTTACCGTCGAACTCGTCTTGCTTTGCCTCGTTATCGGAGCGAGGGAATGAAAATAGGTGGGAAGTGGGAATTGACCTCACAAGCTTTTCTTCGCTTACAGTCTACAGCTTTGTTTTTATAATCATTTTAAATCGATGTAATTAATAAATTATATTTGCACTAAACTCTATAATTTAGAAATTGCGGTAACCATTAATTAACTTTTCGAAGTACCCTTTCATCTGATAGTTTTGACTTAGCAATGTTTAAATTACAATCAGCATTGACTTCCCCCACTCAATACGCAATGCCTCCAGACTTCGGCGGAAAGTGGAGACCGAAAATATCGCAACGGAAACGGAGTTTCTTAACACTAGATTCCAAGGTTCCCTTTGCCTATGCTGCTATGTGTGGGATACAGAGGGAACTTAAAAAGAAATAACTAGAAATTCTAAAAACAGCCAAAATTGCTCTCATTTAGAATTTGCGATAAAAATTAAATTAGCTCTTCAAACGTACCCTTTCATCTGATAGTTCTGACGTAACTATGTTCAATTTGGAATAAGCATATTAATTACTTCTCGAATTAATATTAATTAGTTAATTTCAATCTCTTGATATTTTCGTAGCTTCATTAAATAATTCAATTTTCAGTTAACTATATTTTAACCTTCCTTATTCTTAGGTAGTAATGAGTTAATTCATGTACGATGAAGCTGTTTTTATTAAATTTAATAAATTTAATTTTTATTTCACCTCAAAAAAAATTATTGCCATCTTATATCAAAATTGTTATTCTGATACTAAACTAAACTTAAGAGAATTCTTGTTGCGTGCATGCTAGTTGAATAATAAAAATAAAAATATTGAATCAGCTTCACGGTGTATCCCCTCCTCAGCAGGGTAGGCAGAGGTAACCTAGTGGTAAAACACTCCGTTCCCCACTTTCAGCCGAAGCATTGCGTGTTGAGTGGCGGAACTCCACGCTTTTGCTTAGTTGAGTAGTAATCCTTACATTTCTATTTAAAGTTGTATGGAGAACACACGCAGGAGATTATGCGGTAAAAAAGAGATAACGTTACACAATAGAAGAATGCATGTTAAAAAGATTTCCAGATAAAATACTAGCCTCCATGTAAACTTAATAACTTTCAAATCTATTCGCCATCCATAATCTATTAGCCGTCATCATCCAGTACTTATCACCCTTACGTTTTTCGAAAGTAAAACAAGAAACACGTAACAAAAGTTAATCATATTGTACACGTATTAAACAGCAAGTTTATCTGTCTAACTTTCTAATGTGTTAAGTAGATTAAACATTAAGTTAGTCTGTACAATTTATACATCGAACTTCTAAAGAACAACAATATATGGACGCAGTGAACGTCTAACTTTTCCAACATCAACTATTTTACGCACAGACAAGTGAAATCTCGAAAGGAGTTCCAAATTTACATCATAGTAATATTATAAATGTGTATGTAAGTGAGGTCAGTCGTGGAGCAGAGACACAAGTGTGTGACTGTAAACGCGACAGATTGTGGGTTCGATTCCCACTCACCCAAAAAATATCCAAATATATATTTTCATTTCTTCGTTCTGATGTCGAGGTAAAGCGTAGCGTTGAGTTTCGCCACTCAATACGCCATTTCTCTAGAATTTGGCCGATTCAGCTTAGTGTATTAACACTAGGGCTGCTGCTACATGCGGGATACGGCTTAAAGCCGAAAAATAATTTTGTGAGCAGTATTTTTTTACCTTCAATATAGGTTTAGATTGATAATGATAGATTGTAAGCGTGTGACGCCTCATTTATGTTGTAAGCATCTCAGTTCTTGTCTTGTCTGTCGTTCTTCTGTTGTGTCTTCTGTTTAATTCCCTCAACACGCAATGTTCCGGAGATTGGACGTAGTGTGGGAAACGAAGTGTTAATTTTACCCTTTGCTGTCTTTCTATGCAGGAAAAGAAAGCTAAAAACAAATTATATGTTTGTCAAACAATTAATTTTCATGATCGCAACAAAAAATGTTGAATTAGTTAAAGCCAGTCTCGAGCAAAATAAAATTAGCAATGGACTTTAAAAATAAATTGAATAGTTTTCTTTTTCAAGAACAACAATTAACATTTACTTAACACGGTTTCCTTTGTTGTCGTCGAAATTACCGCCGCTACATAAAAGTAGAACCACTCTCTGTTTCGCAAAAAAAAATGTTTTTTTTGTTTTACACTGTATCAAGCAATTAGCAAGGTAAGCAGATAGGACCTCGTATTAAGACTCTCCGTTCCCCACTTTCTGCTGAATTTTCGAGGTATCGCGTGTTAAGTGGCGGAACTCAACGCAGCCCCTTTGCCTTGGTACCGGAGCGAAGAAATATAAATACTAATAATTAATTACCCCGAATAGGAATCCAACTCACAACCGTCGCGTTATAGTCCCACATTTGTGCCCTTGCGCCGCGACGACCTCGAGGCAATTTAAGTACTCATTCGTGATTTAACTGTTAATATAGTCCATTTGTTAATCATTGTACCAAAATAATGTTTTCTAAATAAGCAAAAACTAAATACAAAATAAACTAATTGTAACATTTACAACATAAACAACACAAATACGCTACAAATCATAATAAATGTCAGCAAAAACAAAAAGTTTTTGCCGGAACAAAGTTCGTTAGTGGCTTTTAGTTTAAGAGATTAACCGCTGTCCAAATTCAAAATAGGGACGTCACGATCCAGTTGCGGGAACGAACGATTTGTCAGATCAACGACTCAGAGCTCGAACCGGAAGTACTTTATGGTTTTTAAGTATTCAACGAGTGAAATTATCAAAGACAAGAGTTCCGGTAGCTTGAGAAAATGCTATTTTAAGTTTAATAATTCAACGTGGTTTTTGTAAATATATTCGCTTGTTTAGTTGCAGGTATTTAATAATGGAGTCTTTTTTATATTACGTGTGAAAATTTACCCAATTTATTAATAGAAAAATGACAAAAATTAACTGTCAGATTCCTACTACCAACGGGTCTTTTATTAATGACGGGTATGTATTTGTTGGCATACACTAGGGAACGAATGTATGAATGAGTGACTGTATGGAATGAGCGAATGGAGAATCTCCAGAATTTGGAAGGTGGGGAATCGAAATATCTAAATGGGAACGATTTTTTTTAAAACTAGGTTCCCAGGTTCTATCATATAAATATATCCACAAATACAATCAAACACACCTAATACGTGACTAGCATAAGTATTAGCAAGTCCAAACGAGTTCTGTAACAGTTTAATATTTGTCTCATAACATAATCAGAGCCATTTTCAAGGCTTTAGTTAGACGTCCCTGATATACGGTCCGCTAAACTAAACAAACTTTGGCGAAACGTGGCGTTGGATAGAAGTGGATGTATTCTATTAAAGTTCCTGTTTTTCAAACGAGCTAACCACAATATCTCTTAGAGCCATGTGATTAAAGAGAATAATAAATTGTACGATAAAATAGCAAAATTTCTGTTCTAGCAAATAGCATTTTATAATGTACGAGTATTTCCTTGATATTTAGCAGGATTGTAATAAAGATATTCCAATTGATATTAATAAATTGTTTGAATAAAAAATAAAAGTTAAATTTTGGTTGGTTAAATATTATATTGGTTAAATAAATAGTAGAGGCCAGTCGTGGCGCAGTGGCACGAAGTGTTACTGTAAAATCGACTGGTTGTGGGTTCGATCCCCACTCGAGGAGATGAAATATTTGCTTAATTTTTTTTTTCCATTTCTTCGCTCTGGGGTCGAGGCTAAGCGCGGCGTTAAGTTCTGCCACTCAACACGCAATGCCTTCAGCGTTCGGCAGAAAGTGGGGCACTAGGTTCCCTCTGCCTACCCTGCTGTGTGCGGGTTACAGCGTGAATCTGATTTATTTTATTTTAAATAAATAGTATTTCGTGTTTCATATGTACTTTTTAGTACGCGTCTATTTTAATATCGAAAGTTAAAAGTCTTGAATCAAAATTTTACCTCTTAAAATTACGCAGGGTTCCTGGTAAAGATTTTATTGATTGAAGAATTACTTATAGGTCCCGACTGTTAATCCTAATAAACTATTGGACTTGTTTATTTTCTTTTTAGTTTTATGCAGTCGGGGTTTTTGTTTTTACAAATATATTTTTTTATTTTTCACTTTTTTGTTAGAATTTATTATGGTAATCATAATCATGATATACCTTTTAGAAATTCTCGTAGTAAGTTCTTGAATTTGAGACCCATATTGTGGTATTCAAAACGAAAAAATGTTTTTTCACTAAGTCCAATGGCGTCCCACAGCCGCCATGATTGTTTTTATTTAACGTCACTTATCTAAGAACACTTGGGCTGCTAATACAAATCTAACGACATCTTAATTATATAAATCCGTTCAGCGGTTCTGGAGATATGAGATAATAAAGAATACATACATACAAGATACGCGCGAAAAACATAACCCTTCCTTAGCAGTCGGGAAAAAAAGCCCCAGCTTTTGTTTTTAATATGTCAACGTATTAATGTTCACTTTACAGATAAAATTTCATTATTCTGATATCGAATGAAAACAATGTATGACGTTGAAAGCTTCTAAAATTGGACACGACAAAATAAATTGTTGCATGCACAAAATTAAATTTTATTATCTTCACTCGTTGTGTGGACAGAAAGAATATATTTTTGAGATTCTCCGTTCTCCACTTTCTAATGATTTTAGAGACATTGATAAGTGGCAAGCCCAATTACATATTTTATCTTACTCGATTGGAGGGTGCTCTATTTTTATTCTAGATTTGATTGACGTGGACGCTTAGTTTATTATAGATTTTTGATTCCAATTTTAAAAAAACCAGTTAAGTGCGAGTCGTGACGGTTTTTTTTTTTCAAACTTAACTTTACGGGCATATGCATTTATTTTGTATATAATAAGACAGTAAAAATATTTTGTCTGTACATTTAGTAATTTTGACTGAAATGGATAGAGGGACACTTAAAAAGAATAATAGAAAGATAAAAGATTTTTTTTAAATTTCTTGTCTGTCTGTCTGTCGATAAGTATGTCCACATTTTTCCCTGAAAGTACTGAACTGATTTACTTAAAAATTTCACCAATTGCTTTGTTTTAACTCAACTTAACAATTAAAGTTTGCTTCATCAAAATCGGTTCATCGGTTCACAAAAGAAGTTATCGTCATTTGAATGAACTTAAGGCATTAGTTTGCCTGCGAATGTATGTGTGTGTAGTAATCGCGCTGGTAAGATTCCTGGCTAAAGAATGACATTCGAAACGTCTTGGTTATATGATTGTTGATAAAAATATATATTTTTGAAGCACTATTATATAATATTTTATACAATAAAGTAAACAAAATTGAATTGTTAGTGCAGATTACCTTCATAAATCATAACAGTTAAGTTTAAGTCGTAATTAATTCAACACAGAGATAAAGAACGATCTTGAAAGAAATATCAAGTAAATAAACAAAAGAAGTAAAAAAGTAACAAAAGAAGTATCAAGTAAATAAATAAAACAAAACAAAGATTTTTTGGTTGGTTCGTTCATATAATATATGTAACTAAATCGCTGGCATTAGTAGATTTATTCGCGTCATTAGAATTTAATTGACGTTAATTAGGAATGATTGTGGTGCGCGATTGATCGGAATGCGGTGTACCACTTAATTGTCAAAGTTGATCACAAGTAATTGTAATTAATAAATTTAAATAAGATTAAGTATTGTAGTTAAGTTCACACCTTCAGTTAACTATACACGACTTTATTTTACAGAATGAATACTGATAATCAGTAGTTGTAGCTTACACTAAATATTTAATTATATTATATTATAATTTGAGGCCGTTGTTGAGCGATGGTACAAGCCTGTCAACTGTGACTGTCGTCACGACGGTTGTGGGTTCGATTCCCACTCAGGGAAATGAATAATATAATATTTTCATTACTTTGCTCTAGTACAAAGACTAGTTATATTTTTTGTTCCTATCATCACATGAGCTGTATTTATATTGAATCAAAAATATCCATATTTATACAAATAATATTATTATACTGATTTATTTTACTATGTAATAAAAATATAACAACATAATTAAAAATGATTTCACCTAAAAAAATAAAATTAAGCTAAAACCAGATTCCATCAATTTTATTTGTAGATTGAGATCAAAAGAAACCTTAATGTTAACAGATTATTATTATCATAAATATTTACCAAATAATATTTTTGATCTTCATAACTAAAATAAAAAAAACTGAAGCACAGAAATATACTATTATGACACGTTAAATACGTAACACAAATACTTGAGAGACTCTGATGTCTCGTTAAAGAGACAAAAGGGAGTTTTGAATGCCCCGAAGATACGTCGTCTTGTACACGCGGGATTGATATGAAAATTGTTATACCTACAATAAACAAATGAAAAGATAATAGAATTTCCTTCCAAAATTATTTTTGTTGATCGGTCCCACCGTGGCGCATTGAGATGGGAACTGTAAGGGCAATGGACGTGGATTCGATTCAATTAATCAGGTTTTAAGAGTTATTTGATTTTGCTAAAGTATGCAGGATATTTAAATTATCTTTGATTTTAATTAAGTGTAACAAATTTGTTTTAGTTACCAATAGCAAGTACATGTATGTATAATAAGGGTTACTATGATTTTTTTTCAGGTTTACGCTGTATCCCGCATGTAGCAGGGTAGCCAGAGAGCGTCTAGTGTTAAGACACTAAGTTCTTCACTTATCTTTGAACTCAATACTTCCAGTATTGCGTTTTGAGTGGCATAACTCAAAGCCCCCCTTTGCTTTATTACCAAGATGAAGAAAATGAATCGAATCGAATCTCAATCGAACCTACCAGCTGTCGCGTGTATTATTTTAAAGAAAAAAAAAAAGTTTCAAGAATATCGCAACTTCGTGTTACGATATCGAAACATATTTTAAATACATTGAATAAGAGCCAAATTGGTAAACTCCTTTTAAAATAAATCCTGATAACGTTATATTACTTTTAATTTTTAAGAATAAATTATAATGTCCTTTACATCAAATTACATTAATAAAATGAAACGGAATCCTTAACATAAGAAAGGTATAATGTCCCCAGAATTCGGCGGATAGTGGGGAACGTAAGTGGCTTAATGAAAACGGGGTGTCTTAACACTAGGTTCCCAGATTCCATCTGCCTACTCTGCTATGTGTGCGGTATACAGTGTTAAGCTAGTGCATATGCGATTCATTGACATTTTGTTTAATTTTATGAACGACGAGTCTCAATAACATAAATCTTAAAATAATATCATCCGAGTTACATCTTTCATATTTTCAATTTAAGTATAGAGCAGAAAAATGTAACCCGTTAATTGGCACGTATCAAAAATAACACATTTTGAAGGCCGAAAGAAATTGTAAAGATAGATAAATTTCACAATATTGTATTATCTATATCTTAATAGGAATACTAGGACTACAGGTGATTTACAGGAAGTTTTAATTAACTTTAGAAAAGAATATCTTTCGTAGAATAAATTCAATACATCATTTCAACTCGAAGTTCGTTCAATTTTTATTCAGGCGAAGTACATAAAAAGTTCAAAACAATGATGCCAAATCCACAAATTTATAGGAAAACTCTATAATTAGTTTGGTCATTATGAAACAAAAATCCCGTCCAATTTCAAATGTAACTCGCGGATTAAGCTTTTGTTGAGAATTATATAAATTGGTTATTATTTAGAGATATTTTTATTATATTTAAAAAAAAATTAAAGTGTTATTCCACACTTAGGAAAGCAAAAATACTTATTTAGAAAACGTATAAAAATTTGAACGTAGCGGGACTCAAGTCCCGCGCCTCCTGGCCTCCCGCTACGTTCAAATTTTTATACGATTTCAAAATAAATTAAATAAATATTATTAATATAGTTATATTGTTGTTATTATTCATTTATTATAACATGATAAACAGTTACTCAACACCAGAGCGGAGAATTTAAAATATAAATAAAATAAATCAGCTTCACGCTGTATCCCGCACACAACAGGGTAGGCAGAGGGAACCTAGTGTTAAGACACTCCGTTCCCCAAAAAAAATAATTAAGTTTAATTAAGTTCCGTAAAATATAAATTTAAATAAATATATCACTTCCTCGAGTGGGGATCGAACTCACAACCAGTCGCGTTACAATCGCACTTTGTGGCTCTGCACCACGACGGGCTTCCTAGTACCCTCGAAAATATAAATATCAATCGTACTACGACAGTGAAAATATATTTTTTAAAGAAACACTATAATTTAAAAACTGAATTTAACTGAATATTTAAAAAAATAATACACCTATAAAGCTGACAGCATAGAGAATGAGTAAAAAAAATTTAACAAGTGATCAGAACTTTTTTATACGAAATTGTTGATGTTGGAAGCTTCCTTAAAAGGATTCGATCAAGTTCTATAAATAGGAAGTGACTGACTTTCTATATCTTACATAAAGATTTTTATTTTAAAATTGCGACAAGTAATGGAAAACTGTTATACACGAAAATATTTTTATATTTTTGACTAAAAATTATTGGAAATTTATTTATATTAATAACCTGGTATATCTCATTTTTTTAACCATACACCAATCTCACACAAAACAATGAAAGCATAAAGAATTTAGTGTTAAGACATTTCATTCACAATTTGGGCCCCATTTTTGAGAGATTATGTCGTTAATGGCGGAACTTAACGCCGATATTTGTCTCACATTTGTTTCAAGTGTACCAGAGAAAAAAATAATATAATTCCCCTAAAATATTATATAAAAATCATATCTTTAAACATGGTAGCGTCAAATATATCTTTGATTTTGTAATAAGTCGTGATATGAAATAAGAGAGAGATATGAGAAAAGTGTTATTTATATTTGTAAACACTTTACTTTATAAAAATAATACATTACATCGAATGGTTTGTTTTGTTTTAACTTATCGGGGCCTTGCTACTGTTCTTACATTTGGACATCTGCTTTTTAATCAACGACAAACTTATATCATCTTTTAAAGTGGAAGTTTGAAGAACAGTATAGGTATTGTATCGTGCAGTATATTTTGGAAGAAGAAATATTTTTATACAAATCAGAACAGAAACTTCTTTCGTCAGGAGCCAGTGGTAGCACAGAGGCACAAGCGTGACTGTAAAAGCGACAAATTGTGGGTTTGATTCCCACTCCAGGAAATGCAATATTCAATATTTTCGTTTCTTCGCTCTGGTGCCAAGGCAAAGCGCGACGTTAAATTCTCAAAGCCTCCAGAATTCGGCGGAAAGTGGGAAGCAGAGTGTTTTAACACTAGGTTCCCTCTGCCCACCGTGCTGTGTGCGGGATACGGTGTAAAAAAAAAATTATATCTATAAACTTTTAATTTATTTTGTAAAAAACTAAATTTCTACATTAGAAACGATTTTCAAAGAAATTTCAAAGGAACCTATTTTTTGCTTATAAAACTCTAGCAACTCCATATTAAAAAACTTTTTCCTTTCGCAAAAATACTTGTTTTATTCGTCGCGAGAAGTCGGCGTAAGAATTTATAAAAGCTTTCTGACTCAATATTTGTATAGATATATGTATCTTTTGAATAGTTTCCATCATATTCAGTGTTGAGGCCTTTCGCGGCGCAACAGGCACAAGATTGTGTCTGTAAAAGCTAAAGGTACTGGATTAAATTTCAACTCGAGAAAATGAAATGTTTAATATTTTCACTTCTTCGCTCTAACTTCTTTGATTGAGCCAACACACTGGTAATATTGCTGAATAACTTCCTACATCATAAACATGATGGCAAATATTTTCAATCTTTTAAGGAACAACAGATTATTTAATTAATAACGATTATAACTGACGCCGTTGTAATGTAGTGGGATAGACGATGATTGTGGGTTCAATTCCCACTGTGGCAAATTAATTAGCATATTTAATCGTAGTAAGTAAGTTCCACCACTCAGCATGCTACAGAAGGGAAATAAAGAATCAAACCTGTAGTTATCGCGTTTACAGTCGAACGTTACTCTATTGCGCCATGAGGCCTCATAAGATTTTTTTTTCATTATAAATACCTGCTGTTATTAATAGTTTAGACTACTATTTTTTTTAAATAAATTGTTATATACAGTTAATTTTGTCTGAATTTCTTCATTTAAGTTTGGTAAAAATGTGTAAGAATACTTATAAAATTATAACTATAATCTTATATTGGCAGGTAGACAACCCTTCTTCATTCCATGCGATGATTGAAGATAAACTTACTTACCTAGCAAAAGGTAAATTTTGTTAGCGTAAAACAAAAAAAAAAAAAAGGAAAAGGGAACATTTTTCTATTGAAATATAAATTGATCCTTTTTATGTCACTTCTCTATAATTGTGTTTGTTTAAAATAAAACAGAATGGGGAAATGAAAATAATTTAAAAATTAATCATTTCCCTAAGTTGAGATTGAACCGACGACTATGTTATTTACACTCAAAGATTGTCCCTACACCACAACAGCCTCCGCTCTTTAAAAAAAAAAAAAAAATTACACCTGGAAAGTTGTCAAAACAAAGTATATAGCCATTTTTATGAAACGAAAGTATGTTTCGCTTCAGCATGGTGGTCCTCTCATATGAGGGTAATATTTTTACCTTGTACTTTTTTGTTGAAACCGAACAAAATTTTCAGCAAAAAAGCCCATATTATAGATAATGAGGTAAGGCTGGAGAAAAGGTGAAATTATACATTTTGTTCGAATCGAGTATCGACAGCTCGTATTTCGACAACTAAACGTGTAAAGACAATAGGGGACTGGGGACGGAGTGTGTAAGACAAGCTGCAGCGGGAAGCTGAAAAAAAAAATCACATGTTACTAGTTCGAATCAAACGTCAGTTTATTCATCAAGTTATTTTTTAGCTTTAAGCTGTATTACCAAGACGAGAGTATTTTCACGAGAAATTTTCAGATTTGTATATATATATATAAATATATAATACAACATTATAGTTTGCTTACATACATAGATAAATATATACTAAATATTCTATTCACAACGACTTTTGCTTATTGCAAACACGATACTTAACATGAGTATAAATATGTACTTTTTTATAAACGATCGAAACAACGAACTAACCAAAGCAACAAGTAGAAAAAGAGGATAAAATGTCGAGACACCATATTCTTAATTTTTCATTCGAATTCGATATATTGCGCATACAGTGGACTCACTTAACACCGCGCTTTCTCTCACTCTCACCAGATCGGAAAAACGATAATAATTGAAATATAATAGTAACCCCATGTAGAATCGAATCCACAAGCATCGCTAACGCTCTCACTACGCCGTGACGACCTCTCACAATAATATTTCATGCCAGAAATTAAAGAAATTTAATTTTAACCTCCACCGAAAAACCCACGTGCCTGCGCCCAGCGCTAAAAAGCCCGCTTGACACGAGGGCTGTCAAAACGTGAGACGTAAATTCATTAAATTAAAAAAATATTACGAGCGGAATTTTAGTAAACCTTTAGCTAGTATCATGGTATAACTTATAATCAGCTTCACGCTGTATCCAGCACACAGCAGGGTAGGCAGAGGGAACCTAGTGTTAAGACACTCTGTTCCTCACTTTCTGCCGAATTCTGGAAGCATTGCGTGTTGAGTGGCAGAAAATATTTCATCTCTCGAATGGGGATCGAACCCACAACCAGTCGATTTACAGTCACACTTTGTGCCTCTGCGCCACGACTGGCCTCACACTGGATTTATAATAATTTAATAATATTGTTATTATATTTTTTTCTCTGTATAACATAAACATTTAGAATTGAGAATAAGATAAATTTTCTTTTATTATTCCTATAGTAATCGCTTTATATCATCAGCTTCACGCTGTATCCCGCACACAGCAGGGTAGGCAGGGAACCTCGTGTTCAAACTTCGTTCCCCACTTTCCGCC
>DWLH01000627.1:0-18063 GCA_018249795.1 Heliconius telesiphe telesiphe
TTAAATTAAATTACAAATAATTACAATTACAAATAATTACAAATAGAAATAAATTACAATTACAGATAATTAAAATTACAAATAAATTACAATTACAAATAATTAAAATTACAATTAAGTACAGTTAAACATTACAATTAAAAACAGTTAAAAGAAATAGTTATTAAAACAAAAAAACAATCATTATTAAAAAAGAGACAATTCATACAATTAGAATAATACAATAAGCCACATAATAAATTACATAATGCAATTAGAATTCATGGAGATTAAAAAATATTTAAATAAGCAATAATAATAACGTCGTATTAAATGTATGTATATATTTACTTAGTGAGTGGAGTTACAGTTACAGGTTAAATATTAGTTCAGCCACTCAACACGCAATGCCTCCAAAATTCGGCAGAAAGTGGGGAACGGAGTGTCTTAACACTAGGTTCCCTCTGCCGTAGACCTACACTGTGAAGCGTAGAACTGCAGAAAAAAAATTACATTCTATCAATCAATGTAGAGCATTTTTTTTACCGGTTTTAAGTTAAAAATATTATACCATTAGCTATATTTTATACTTATAAAATAAAAATTATTTATGTTCTTCTTATATTCACCATTGCTTTTTTATTGAGTGACTCAAACGCAGCTTCGCGTGCTTGAAGGTATTGTTATATTATAGCTAAATTATACCTTTTTTTAAAAAAGTTGTAAGTACCTAAGTTGTAGCCTATGTGTTATTGATATATATAAGTTATATAACTGTAAGGTGTCATATAATTCCATTCAGTGTTTTTTTTGACACATACACATATCTTTATAAACTTTCCCATTTATAATATAAGTAAGAAGTAGGATCTAAACCATTTGAAGAGCTTGATACTCTACCAAGTCTTATAGAACATTCGAACTGTTAAAGAAATGTTTTAAAGGAAAACCATAAACGAAAATATAACATAGACTTCGGTTGAGAATCTAAAACACAGTATCAATGATACTTGAGGAAGTTCACGTAAATGAGTCCTCATGCTCCGGAGGGCATGTATGAAGAGGTTGACGAGGACGAGGTGAAAGAGATATCTGCATATCTCTTTCACCTCGTCCTCGTCAACTCGTCAGACCGTAGCGTTCTCTCTAACTACCCCGCTCAAGATACAGCGTGAAACTAGTAGTAGTAGAGGTAAGATAAACTCATTAGAAAAAATACAAAATTAATATTATTTGCATCGCGCAGTCGAGTACAATATCCTGTAAACTGCTACGCAAAAATAATATGCGTAGCAGTGTCTATTACTTAAATCAAACTCATCGAATTACAAATTGGTCCTATATTTTTTTGTAAATATTATAACTGATATTGTGGGTTCGATGCCCACTCGTGAGAATGAAAGAATTCTTGGCTTGATTGAGTAGCGCCTATCCAACAAAATACATACAGTGTACTATTTGCGGAATGCGGAGAACTTCGTGTGTAGTGCTTACAATCTCGGCCTCATATAATCGATTTCGGAAACCTTTGAAGATAAAATTATTTTGAAAAGGCAGCTTTTCGCTTTGTTTTGACACTATTGTGCTTGTTGCTTTGACACTATTCCAATCCAAATTTCGAAATATAGCGTTGAGAGTTGTGAGGAACGAAGTGAAATCGAAGCCATAACCATCGTGTTTACAGTCGGCACTGGTGCCGCTGTGCCACAACGTCTATATTATATTTAAATTATATTAATATTTAAATTCAGTTTAATTTTAGTTGTTGTGTTATTACCTTTAATTAGCACAGCATTCAAAACGCCTAACTTTATGAATTTCATCTTATATCTCGTCCTCATTGGTGTGATAGCGATAACGAGAGTAAACTGTGTGAGTACACACGCCTCATGATATGATGAAATTGTGCTATTTACTCGTTTAAGAATTTTATAAATTACATGATTTGAGACTGTCGTAGTGCAGCGGCAACGACTGATTGTAAACTATGGGTTGTGAGTTCGATTTTCACTCGGAGGAATGGAATATTTTCATTTTCTCGCTGTGATAACGAGGCAAAGCGCTCCTTTTTTGTGAAACTCAACACGCAATTTCTCAAGAATTCGGCGGAAAATGGTGCAATGAAACATTAGTGTCTTAATGAGGATGGAATGTTTTAACATTATATTCCCAGATTCCCGTATCCTACCTTCTATGTGCGGGATACGGTGTAAAGCTTAAAAATAATTTTACGCCTTCGTCATCGTGGTGCAGCTTCACATTGTCTGTCTGATTGACCCGACGGTTATGGGTTCGATTCCCAGTCGAGGGAATGAATTATTTTCATGTTCTCGTCTTGATAACATAACGTTGAGTTCCACCACTCAACACGATGTGTCTCGAAACATGGGTGGTGCGTGAAGAACAGAGTGTCTGAACTCTTAACCCATTTTTGATTTGTCTACTCTGTTATGTGGGGTAAAGCGTGAAGATGCTAAATTAAGTAATAAAATATACCCATAATATATTTTAACTTAGTTAACTTAATTAACTAATTTAAAATATATAATATTTACTTATTTAGAAAACGTATAAACGTTCTTTCCTAAGTGTGGAATAACACTTTAAAAATGTTTGAAAATATATAATATTTTTTAATTCAATATAAGAGACAATATTCACATTTGATCATTTTTCCAACTTAAGCCTCTTTTGAAGGACAAAAATGAATTTATTTTGAAGCTCTATTATTAAACGTATTTGTACCAACTAGTATAATGTATAGTTAACGACTTTTATTTATCGTATTAGCGACCTACGTGTGAGATATCTGAGATATGATTTTTTGAATATTTATTTTATATTTTAAAAATATACTGATAAGTAATGTAAATACAAACATCATATAATAATATATCATATCATTGCGGCAACAGGTTCTCTTTAAATATGCTCTGATTTCATTTTAGTCGAACGTTCACAATTTATATTAATTTAATAAATATGAATTACATTATTACTTGTAGTAACTAATTAAGACTCTACACACGACAGTGGTGGGCTAGATTCCCACTAGAGGAAATGATATATTAAATATTTTGTTTTTTCTCCCTCTGCTTACCGACTGGCAATGAGTTCCGCCATTTACCACATAGTACCTCAAATATTTGGCAGAAAGTGGCGTGGGGAACAGAAGAGTTAATAGAGAACGTAGTGTCTTAGCACTAAATCCCTAGTTCCCTTTGTCTAACCTGCTACGTGTTAACAAGTTAATCTAACTTTTTTTCCGCGTCTGGCTCCATCGCTAGTGTGGTAGCCAGAGAAATCGAAGCGCCAAACGTTATGGTCCCGGCATACCTCTTTACTTATAGTCTTATATTCTCCGGGGGGGGTTTGCTTTGGTTTTTTTTGTTTCTCATTCTTTTTACGTGACCTTCTTCTGATACTGGATATCATCTAGAACACATTCTAGAAGGTCAGATGAGTTCTCCCTCTGAAATTCTTCAACTTCGATTTAATATGTTTAGTATAATCGGATTATTGGTTTTTGAATCAAGCACCCTTATTTGATACTCGATCGTAAACATTCTCTGTTTAAATTTTATTGTACACGGCCAAAATAAAGTTGCTAACAATTATCGTTTGGCAAGAGAGAATACTTTTTATTAAATATTTTTAACATTTTTAAAGTGGAGGGTCCACGATGGAAGGCTTGCCCGGAGTGTACCCTGCCAGCCCTTACCACGCCACGTGCACTGCGCGAGAGCGCTCTGTTAGAGCGTCCCCCCAAGGCGACGCGCACCAGTGCGTCCCCACACGAGTGTCAAGTGGTGATGAGTGCGGCGTTAGGAAACGCCACCCATCACGCTATGTTCGGAAAGGCGGGAGGTGGAGGACGGAGCTACAAATAGCTACGTGAAATGTAAGAGAAGATAAATTAATTATTAGATGTCATGGATGACAGACATTTGGATGTTGTTTGTGTGACTGAGACAAAGCTAAATGACACGTATGAATTACCGGGCATCCAGGTCGTTTTCTGGGCCGGCGTACCACAGAGCGAGCAGGGTTTTCAAAGTGGAGGTTATGTTATTGTCCTCCCGACTGGTTAGTGCAGCGGTAGGATACAAGGTGATCGATCCTAGACTACTTCGGGTACACTTCAAGAGTATTCTTGTTAGTAGCGTATACGCCAGTATACTCAGCTCCATTAGGCGAACTCGAGGAGTATTGAGAGTATCAGAGACGTTCTAGGTGTTAGAGGGAGTGGAAAATTAAAAATATGTGGAGATTTGAACGGAAGAGTCGGAAATGCGCGAAGCGGTTATGTGACATCGCGAGGTCACAAGAGAATAAACGAGGCTGGAAAGCTAATATTGGAAATTTGCAAACAAAATTATTTATTTGCGGCAAACACGATGTTTGACCACAAAAAAATTCACATGGGAGCGAACGGAAGGGAAAAGTATGATTGATTTGGTCCTATTGAATCAGCGTATTCGAAGCGAAGTTCTGAACACGTTAGTGTTTAGGGGCGCTGGGGTGCTAAACTGGGCACAAGCCATTATCTACTTAGTCGTTGCTAATAAAGGGTCTGTTGATAGGTCGGCGCGGCTAAATGAAGTGTTCAAACTTGGAATCGAATTATCACATAAGAAGCTGGAAGCTTTAAGATCCACTGCTTAGAGAGGAATAACAAGAAAGAGTTTCGTGTTTCAAGAAGCTAGACAGCAATAAATCTGGAAATGGAAATATTGAAGTATACTAGTAGAACCTTAGGAATTGTATGAAAGGAGCAGCGACAGGGGAATGTGGTAAAGGAAAAATAGGCTTTAGCAAAAAGAGCGACGAATGGTGGGATGATGAAGTGCAAATAAAAAAGAATAATAAATGCATGGTAGGATTATAAAGCTTTAGGTAAGGATTAAAGTAAAAGAGATAAAAAAAGAGCATATGTTGCAAAAGCGCTAAACGAAAGTACTGATAAAAAAAATAAAGTGTGAAAAGTCAGAGGGAAAAAAAAGAGATGAAAGGCTAACGAACAACTTCAGGGAAATCACGAAGCTTTTCTGAAGAGAAGAAAGTGTTTCTCGAGGTTGCTCGCTAACCTGTAAAATTAAAGGGCTACTTTCGAAAGACGGTGAAATTTTAATAGAACAAACACACGTTTTGCAGCGAAGGGCTGAGTTTTGATGTAGCTAATGGCGAAATCAGTATAAAAGAAGTTGAGAGTGCAATGCGAAGCCTGAATTGTGGTGAGGCAGCTGAGGCAGATAGAGTTACCACGGAGATGATCAAATATATTATAATATAAATATTGCACAAAAACGAGAATGAGCCACGCGTCTTGGACTGATTCTCGTTTTTGTGCAATTTATTTTAGAAAACACGAGAGATCCTAGACGGTTGGCGAAGTGCAGTCATCGTGCCTTTGTATAAAGGCAAAAGTTCACAGATAGACTGTGCAACCAGGGTATCAGTTTGATTAGCTTGGATAATTGGCAACTTTTTTTAACTTTTCCGACTTAACAACTGGTTCAGGACCGATATGGATATTGCTTGAGTCCGGGCCCCCGCAAGCCATGTACCCGGCTTCGACACAATTCGTTTAAGATCGCCGTTCTGAAGCACACCCTTCCATATGTTCACTTAACGCTCTAGCCATTAGCGTATCTAGAGATATTTTCTGGAAGGAGCCTGGACCTTAGTTTTAAACAGATATGTTCGTGTAAATGTTGTTTTGTATTTTTCGGGATAAATTCTGTTGTAAATAATATTTCAGGGGTGGGCACGGCCTACACTCAATGGCTCTAGCATCAGTAGTTTATCTAAGGTAGAATAAAAAGAAAAATATTTCGATTCAATAACAATATTTATTTTCAATAACTTTTATAATAAATATCAAAAAATATATAATATAACATAACAATATAAAGAAGTTTATTTATATCATTATTTTAATGTAATGAAGACAATTCTTTTATGTAGAGCTCGAGATTCCCTAGTAAGATGTTGATGAATCTGAGATGGACATATAGATGGCGTTTAAATGAATCTTTGCACTTGTACAATATACATTATATTTGATAGAAAGCAATAGTAAATCAAAATCTTTATAATACATTATTTCTATGACATATGATTCAGTTAGCAGGAATAGAAATTAATTAGAAAATGTAAAAAGTTTTATATAATACCTTTACCATATATTTAAATAATTGCAATCCTTAAGTATAGCGACATCTACTAGACATTCACCTCACTTGATTGGTACACACTACACTGTATATAAATAAATTGAAATAAAAACCAAACTTTTTTTCCAAAACTTTTTATATTAAAGATGTAATTATTTTTTTATTTCATTAGCTAAAATTTACATACATTTTTTTCCTCTTTACTCTTTAGAGTTGTCAGTTTATATTTATATATTATGGCAACATTTTGTGACAAAATTATCACTTACAAGTTGAGAAACCTAACAAATTGATATGTGAAAAATTCCGGAACAACGAAGAACGAACTAGCAATACTTTTTGTTCATTCGCGGAGATCAGCGGGTGCATGTATGTGATAAATTGATAATTTTTATTAAAAATAAATATAAGTGCTTGTTTTTATTATATTAATTACATATTTAGGATAAAATTAAATAGTTTTGTCGCTTCCAATTTTAAATTTTGACCTTTCTCCATTTATCTGTCAAAATCGCGAGTGACATATTCCATTATATAGGTTATGTAAAAGTTTTTGAAAAAGTGTTATTAAGTGATTTTTCTAAGTATATAAATACGTTTTTAATATCTTTACTTGAGTTTTTAGTGTATTATTTATTTTACAGCTGGCAAACACAAACGGACACAATGAAAACCACTGAAGTTGCCTTGTACGCATTGAGACTCACATATTCGCAGGTAAGAATCCTTGTTAACTATTAATATAGGGTTGGTTATGGTTCTTATATTAATGTCAAAGAATATATATGCCTATACTTTGAAATTTTTATACATAGTATTGAAAAACTAATTTAATATAAACTTTATTTTCTTATATGGTATATTCCAATTATTATTTGCCTGTCTAAGTTTAATTTTATTTTATGACTTGCTTATTACTAAATTTCTTTAATATAAGTAATCATAATGTATGCTTTTAAATATTATGTTTATGGCGGTTAAGACTATCATATAAACTATTAAAAGGAAAATTATTTGTTACTAATGTATATAAGGAAGTTCAATTTTAGCTTCTATTAATAGTATATTTATTTTTATCATATTACTCGTGTGTAACCTGCATAAGGTTTGGTTAGGTTAGTTATATTTTAATTTTAAGTTAAGTTAGTTTCTAAATAATTTAACATGCACTTAAAAATCACTTAATTTGTAGCTGCAGTGGCTATGTGGTTAATGTGTAAGTATCAAGCTCATTTACAGGTTTTAATTTATGAAATTTATTAAACTTGAAACCTAATAGAACAATCAATTACATCTTATTCAGATTATTACTTAAATCTTAACAAGCTTATATTGGAAATCCAGCTAAAAAAAATTTATGAAACCTTTTATAATCACATTAACATAATATGTATGCCTTCATAAGAAAATAATTACAGAGCATTGGAATTATATTTTGGTCCTTAATTTACTTATTGTTCTATCAAATATTTCATTATTACAACATCATCAAAATATATAATAAAATCCTTAAATAATTTACTTAACTTTTATATTATTTAAAGATATTACATTGTTTGTTAGGAATATGCTCTCCATATTTAATGTGTTTTTTTAAATATAGTTACAGTTACATAAATATAGAGACAGCTGTTGTTGAGTGTAACTTATACTGCCTATGGTAATAAAGTGTCTTAGTTTTCTAGAAACAAAAAGACAACATTTATCTTAATACATTGTTCCCATTCACTAACTTATTATATTAATATCCCAGAAAAGTCATATCAAGAGCATATGTATAATGACTAGGGAATATGCTTGATGTTATCAAAATTTATTCAGTAAATTTGAATTAGGAGTAAACACATATTTCTGAAAGAGACATGTATGTACATATGCATAATGTAGGTACTTAGCTAGCTAGCTCATTATATTGTTAATTGGCAAGTCAGTTATTTTACCTAGTTTACATTTTCAGTTGACAAGTATTTGAAGTTGGCTTAATTGTTTTAAATTACTTTTAAAAAAAATTAGAGGTCAGTTGTGGCGCAGCGGCACGAAGTGTGGCTGTAAAACCTATTGGTTGTGGGTTTGATCCCCACTCGAGGAGATTTAATATTTACTTAAATGTATATTTCCATTTCTTCGCTCTGGTGTCGAGGGTAAGCGCGGTGATTTTGCTCGCAAAAATGGTCGTATTGTCGTATTATTAATAGAAAAATATTTAATTATTTCATAGCTATCAAAGAAAAAAAATCTGACTCATAGTAACAGAGATCTTAGCATTTAAACAAACAAACAAACTCTACCGCTTTATTAAACTAGTATGGATACTTTTTATTTTATAAACTTGAAAAGATTTTTAAAATTAACTATAAATAAGTAATTTGTTTGGCTGAATGAACTTATCACTGGGACAATCCTTTTGTGTTGGATTCTTGGTGAAGAAAATAACATTATGCTACAATCAATAGTAGTATAGTCAAAAAATTAAAAAAGACGGTAGAGTTTTAGAGGTTTTCTTAGTTATTTCCGCCGGGCTGTGCGTGTGTGGCAAAGCGACAGGTAGTAACTAGTATATTATAAAAAATATATATATATCTTCACGCTTTATCCTGAGTGGCCGAACACAACGTCCCGCTTTGCCTCGTTACCAGAGCGAGAAAATGAAAATATTAAATATTTCACTTCCTCGAGTGGGAATCGAACCCACAACTCGTCGCGTTACATACGCACGCTCAACATAACAATGTGATATGTAAATATGTAATTTACCAATCGAGACGTTTAAGTCGTGACAATGTGTTTCCTTTTAGAATATCTTATAATTTCCGCTTTAAGAACTGTCAAGGTGGAAAAATTACGTAAGTTTCTTTGTTTCGACCGTCTTAAAAATAAAATAATCAATATTTGTTAATGATTATTAATGATTTATTTGTATTTGGTTTTTTTTATCACTTTGTAAATACTAATAAATAATTGCACAGTGAAATAGCCGGAATGTAAAACGCGTTAGTTCTAGGATCGGTTCCCATTTAGGGGAATGTTTATAATTTACAATAAAAATATTTTCTTTTGCCCGCTCTGGTTAGACATAATGTTGAGTTTCGTAAAACAAACAAAGCCTCAATAATTAGATGGATATAGGGGAACGGAGTGTCTCAACAATATATTTCTTTTGCTTAGTCTGCTATGCGAGAAAAAACAGATTATGATGATCCGCGAATTTCTTTAAGCAGTACAAGAAAGAATATAAAAAAAAAAGCCGCCTCTATCGTATATTTTCATATGACTTTATTTTTTTAACGTTAAGCTGTACAAAACAGTAGACACTAGTCAGACATTAGTCTTTTCTTAGTGTTGGTTCAATAAAACATTGTAAAGAGCGCATCGTACCAAAATATATAAAGTATAGATATACCAATACCAGTCGATATTGCAGTTATCTACTGCGCATGCACTTTACAATGCAGGCTTTCTCGTATTCATTACTATTGTTTTCACTGGCATCATGGAGAGCAAATGTCTTCGTGGCGCGTTTGGAATGTAGCTAATTGAGCACGATAGTTGTGGGTTCGATTGTGTTTCGAGGACATAACATTTTTATGCTACCTGATATAGGTACTTAAAGACTGGTGTTGAGTTCCACTATTATACCTTTGAATTATTAGAAAATAGAACTGTGTGATTTAATTATTTTCGTTTTTTCGCGCAGCTCTGGTAGACCGAGGACGTCATTGAGTTTCGCCACTCAATACGCAATTTCTCGATTTCGGGGAGAACGGAGTGTCCTAATACTAAGTTCTCTTTATTTATCCTGCTAAATAAAGCGTGAAGCTAAAAAACATTGTAGGGTATTTCCGTCTATATATTCTCTTGTGCTTTTAATTTGTTTTCATGTCATATGTAAATGTTTTGATAATATAGTAATACTAATAATACTCTAAATATAGTGCCTTAGTTATCTAAAGGGTTAGAAGTGAAATTGACCTCCTCTATCGTTTCATAGATATGTCACCTTACTTACGCATTAGTTATATAAATTATTGATAATAAACATCATTTAATTTGTGCAATATGCCTATACAAAAATACTTGTGGCAAACTCAAGGAGATGTTTATATTAAAAATAAATCCAAGACACCGATACCTCGACAGAAGGTTGAGAACGGATTGTTTTAGCACTATATTCCCTGTGCCTACCCTGCTGTATGCGGGATACAGCGTGAATCTGATTTAATTTTATTTTCCTTGTTTCTTTAGGCAAATCAAACATTATTGATATGTCCCACAAGTTTTCTTCATAAATGGAAATCTCCAAACATAAAAAAAAATACCGCATATTGTAAAACAACAGACACTTTGCATTTATTATATTAGTATACACTATTCTTTGATTTTATTTAAAACAATTACTATATAGTAAAAAAAATATTTTCTCGTTGTCCTTTTTTTTATTAAGACGTCAGGTAAATGCAATCAACATATTTTCTCTCAACGCCGTACTTTGACTTGTTACTAGGGAGAGGTAATGAAAATGAATTCATTCCCCCAATTCGGATTCGAAACCACAAACGTCGCTTTCACAGTCAGGCGTTATGCCACTGTCCCATGACGATTTCACAATTTAAATTATGCTAAATTCGATGTAACTCGCTAAACCACTTTGCATTCGCAGCTTCAATTGTCATATTGAAGTTCGCCTTGACGGGTTTCAAATTTTAGTAATAGGTTACTGATCTTTCAACATTCATGAGACCGGCCTTGCTTTGTCATCTGCAACATGTTATAGTTTCGTTCAAAGATCTGTACAAAAACACGTGCCACTCTTTTATGATTATAGATTCGAATACAATATAGGTATCTATACTTAATACTTAAGTTTTAAGTCGTATTAGATATAATAAATTTGTATAAGTTTCACCTCGTATCAGGGTAACAGGGGAACATAGTACCTATGAAGACACTCTGTTCTACAAACCATGTACTATATATATATTTAATTATATAATATATTTATAATTTTATTGCTAAAGTATAAATAAATAGCATTATTTTATTGTTTATTTTGACACAACGTTGTATAATATAATATTAACACGATTAGGTGCAAAGCAATTAAATCCAATTTTATCAGAGTCTGTCTTCTTGTTCTACTTAAATGTCGTTTACATAAATGACATCCAAGATAATTATAATATTTTAATTGTAATATTGATAAAGAACACGATTTTTTTTATTTGAAGATTTTACTTAGTAGATATTAATAGTTACAGACTAATAAGAAACGCACTCATAGAGGTGAATTATCTTTTAGCGGAAGTTAACTTGATAGTAATTATTGTTAAGTTGTTGTATTTACTACTTAGAGCAGGGGTTCCCAATCTTTTCGTGATCACCACTTTTATAGAGTTCTTGTCAGCAGGGACCACTATGTAGGTATAATAAAACAAAAATAAAAAAAAATACATTTTGTATGATGGGGTGTGTGAATTTTTAAATAAATATTAAATATCAATGAATTTCAAAGTATATTAGTAAATTTAAATATCAAAATATTTTATGTTTCACTGAGGAAACAACTTAACTGTAGGCAGACTTTGCACAAACAACAACATTTTAAATCATTCGCGGATCATATTTTAGCTGCTGCGGACCACTACTGGTCTACGGACCACTGGTTGGGAACCGGTGACTTAGAGAGATTAATATTATAAAGTTGTAAAGATTTTCTGGATGAATACGCTAATCTTTCAATTTCAGAAAATTCTGATGTTTTCATTCAGAAAGTTTTGATGTTTATTACGAAGAAATGAAAATATTAAATATTTTATTTCTCAAGTGGGAATCAATCCCACACCCTACCTCAATTTAGTAGTACGCTTGTGCCCCTGCGCCACGACTGGCCGTTATAGATATTAAAAAAACTTGTATTACTTATGGGAACATATTTTTTATGAAACTTTTGTAAGTACTACAAGAATTTCGATTTTTATCAAATAGATAAGAGTTTGGTCTCAATATGTGATAACTTGTATCCAAGCTAGATTATAGACGTACCTACATCATATAATTTTAAATCTGTGCGTTATACGAATTCTGGAGGCATAGCGTGTTGAGTGGCGGAACTCAACGCCACTCGAGTGGAAGTCGCATTCATAACCTATTGGGCACGATTGTACCTACACCCTCACCACGACTGGCCTCGTCAGTTTAATGTTTCACAATAAAATTTACAGATTTTATCGCAAATTTAAATTTACGCATTAACATCGAAACTAACTTTAGTGAATTACAACCAATGATACAAAGCATTTGCTAAGCCTATTAAAGTCGAGCAAATTGTTATCAGTTTAAAATAAATCTGTGATAAACACAATTCTTTGTACTAAATGTGTACCGATATACGTGAGGAACATACTTTTTTTTTATTCTGATAAAAGTCCCCTTGGTATAAAAATTGGACTCTTATCACTGAAAGTGAAGTACTATAATATTATATATCTTCAAAACTATATACTCGAGTTCGTCGTGCCACATCGAACTACAGAACTACATCTGACTGTAAACGCGAAGGCTGTGGGTTCAATTTTCCCTTGGGGTTGTGATTTATTTTCATTTTCCACGCCCTCCCTTGTTAACAAGACAACGCGCGGCGTCGAGTTCCACTACTCTAGGTCAAAATTAGGTGGAAAGTGGGGCTTTGTTTCAACTTAATGTAATTTAGGTGCCACTAACTGATTTAGTTTGAAAGTACATTTCGCGACCTTCATTTACACTGTGATGGCTTTGAGCCAAGCTCCGGCGACAATATACACTTAAAAATAGCACTAGAACTCTAAATACGTAACAATTAACCTAAAATACGAAATATGAATTTATTTTGTTTTAAAATGTTAAATATAATAATAGTCTGTTATAAAATACTAGTACCAAAATTATATAATAATAATAATATCAATTGCTCCCACTTATATATACTTCTTTATGATGAAAAATTAAGCCAAATTTCAAGTGCCAATAATGTGAATTTCAGTAATAAGAAAAATAAAAAATTCTAATATTTTTTTTTTATAATATTCTTTATTTTCGTTTAGATATTACAAAAGGAAATAAAATCAAGTGCGATGCGACACTGAGTTCATAATATATCAAAATTTGTGTATTTTCATTGTTATGAAAGTTTTGAACCAAATCATCAATTGTCCGGCGCCCGCATACCTTTCTTATCATGACAGGATTATATTATAGTTTTGATAACATTATACAGGGCTATCTTATAAAACTGAGCTAGTTTTATATGTATTAATAATGTAATAAGAAATAAGAATAGACTATTCCTTAACAATTTCATTATTGTAGGATAACAGGAATTTCATACATCCCTGTAGATTAAAAGAAGCAAATGTGTAGATTAGAAGAAAAGGTCTAAATTTATTTATTTTTTTAGCATTTATTACATTCGTATTATATTTAAATTATATTTACTTAAATATGTACTTTTTTATTTTTTAATAGAATAGAACTTTAGATCAATTCTGATAAAATTAAAGATAAAAAGAAATCTGCGTACACCTATCACATGTTTTATCTCTTCGTTAAAGTGAGTAAAAAATGTGATAAGCATTTTTCAATTTATAAAATTGGCAACACAATCTCTACGTCACGAGTTCAATGCTCGGTTGTAGAAAATATTTCCCATTTGACTTTAATACTGCAATAAATTTCTACATCAGAAATTTAACTGCAGCTTCACACTTTTACCAGCATAGCAGGGTAGGCATAGGGAACCTAGTGTTACACTCCGCCACTTTTTGCCGAATTTTCGGGACATTGCTAGTTGAATTGCGGCTCGAGGCCGCATTCTCTCCACTAAAGCGGAGAAATAAAAATAAGTACAATATTAGGGGAGTGGCGATTGAACCCACGACCGTCACCCCACGGCTGGCCTCCACGGATAATTAATTATTATAAATAAACAAAAGTACTATAAACATAAATATTGTTCTTTACATACTGTACTTAGTAAGAGACGCAGTGTCTCTTCTGGTTGCAAACTGAATATTTGTCCATTACACTTTTGGTCTCCTCTTCACATTTAATCAGATACGTAGTAATTGTGCCACGAGAACACCATAGTAGATAGAACACAGGAAACATTTTATATAAAATATTGGTTAAAAGTTATTGACCTAATTTTATATCTATACATTATTAGTATTGATAACCTCCTTCGACCACCTCTTATGAACATTTACTTTGCATGCTCAGAAGTTTATATTTTTATATAAAGAACCTGTACTCATGTATATGAAGAGGTTGATGACAAAGGTGAAAGAGGTATGCAGTGACCGTAGCGTTTGGTGCTCCGGTTTCCCTAATACTACCATTCTAGGGATAAAATAAAGCGTGAAACTAAAAACATAAAATTTTTATAGATTATCACTTTGGTCTTTCCTTAAATATTTTGTTAAATGTCACATCGCAGGGCTTTCCCTTAATTTATTAGTATACCTTTGTATTTTATAATCACTAATTTCATGCAAGATCTTACAGTCGAAAGGTAATCTTTTAAAATATCAACTTTCGCAACGCACTCTTATTAGGTCGAGCTGTAATTAATAATAATATAAGAATCGGAATTTCACGCTGTTATAATTGTTGTGTCATCATGAAAATTGGCAATTATATGTAGATTAGACAATATACTATGTACCATAGTACCATCGAGCTGGTCTGATGATGGAATTAGAGGATGACTGATGGAACCTTGGACTGCCTCCTAGTACATATATCGAGTTTGTGCTCATCACTTTACAGTTACGGGTCGAAATCCCCCCCTGATTAGCGTACGCGGGGCATTCCCCTGCGATCGCCAACACTTCACGAGCGTCCATCAAAGCTCGTAATTTTGCTTCAGGGGCGAGGTACTCTCGCCCCTCCCAAATCATCACTTTCGTCTTATTAATGTGTTCTGTTGAAAAAAAAAACGTGTTTTTAAATTGTTTTATCTATACTTTTTTACTATTTTTGTATATGCTAAGGACACTGTATACTCGATAGCAGAGTTCAACGCCGCCTCTGAACAAACTAGATAGAAAAAACGCGCAGTTACTCGTTTAATGAGCAAATTAAAAACTAAATAAGACGATTTATAATCAATTGCGTAAAAATAGAATAAATTTTAAATTATTAATAATTGATAACTCATATAAAAAGAGTAAATACGTCAAAGTACGAAGTACACTGTCTCAAAGATCATATTAATATTGATATTATCTCAATTGGTTTGACGTCGTTGCGTTCATAGAAATTATAATAAGAATCAAAGTTTACAGTCTCAAAGATCGATTCTCGCTCATTCAGCGTACGTATATATGTTTATTTTTTAATTGCCTGATATTATGACTATATTTTAGATATTTAAATCTATTTTGAACTGATTAAAAAAAAAATTTTTTGAACGCATTTTTTTAATTAATGCGTACTGCGTAGTTTGAAATGCGCATTAATGTCAAGGTTGAGATGTTTTATTAATAAATTTTATAAGCTGTTTTACTATTTACTAATTTTATTACTTTCGTTGTATGTGTGAATGTTTGTTTACTCTGTAGCGAAAACAAATGAATTAAGTAATTAGATCAATATTGGCACATTAGAATAACATATAATGGATGTATAATATTTGATTGATGACTACTAGGTATTTGTATTGTTGGCATAACGGTTGCTATAAATGCGGCGTTGAGTATCGCGCCCATGAACACGCAATGCTTCAAGCGGAAAGTGGGGTACGGAGTACTATATTACAATTTGCGGAATACAATGTGAAACAAAAATAAATAAATTTGATAAAATGTATTGTGCTCCTAAGCGTTAAAACGACAAAAACTAAAGTATATATTAATTTACGACAAAAACTAAAGTATATATTATTATTTTTTTATTATTTAAGTAGTATTTACTATATATACTGAAATAGATTGTTATTTTTATTTGTTACTACAATTTTTACAATTTACACAGTAACCTTAAGTTAAATGTAGGCTAAAACATGGACTAAAAAATATTTAGAATTCGGTTTTATTTATTTATTAAATACATATAAGGTTAATAAGGATTTGTCCAAAAAAAATATTTCTAGAGCGGTGAAACTAACTAATAATATAAATGTAATCGTTTCCCGAGTGGGGATTGGAACCTACCACCATCACATTCAATCAAACATTATCACTATTGGACACGTACAAAAACAAAAATCTTAATACAGAAAGAAACAATGAACACAAGCTTACACTATAAAGTCGTTTGGATGCCTCATATATTTAAAGAGAAAACTTGTCAAGATTGTAGAAAGTAGTGACTATATACTATATATAAATTATTAGTTAGTATATCGAACGCTTTCTAAGATCTCAAATGGCGTTAACGACTGGTACAGCTAGAGCCCTAGTGTATAATAAAAAAAATTAAGTAAGTTCACGCTAGTAAAATATTTAAATGACTACTATTTACACCGAATTAATCGTGAAATATACGCGAACGTTTCGAACACTTTGCAGTAGTCCGTGGTTTCGGGTAGACTACACGTGACACGGTTAAAATAGTTTCACGCTGTATCTCGCATATAGCAGGATAAAGGAAATCTGTCTAAGACTCCGTTTCTCATGTACCGCCCAATTTTCGAGATATTGCGTGATGAATAACGAAACCCAGAGCCGCGTTTTTCTTATTGACGAAGAGAGGTAAATGAGAATATTTCATTCCCCGAATTGGAATCAAACCCACAATCGACAGTTACAAGCCCCATATTATTTACTTATTTTAGCTTATATATATTTTTTGCTTAAGATATAATTAACTTCGGTCATATGATCGTTGGTTAATCACTGTACCTGCCAAAAGTTATGTAATGGACGATTTGAAGGAATGACTTTGTCAATGTTTTAAAAATATATTACTTAATATTTTAATTTGTAAAAAAAATATGGCGTCATTTGAGCCTAAGGTCTCATGTAAGCAGAACTATAAAATAAAATTTCAATCGTTTGTATAATGTTTTTAATAGAAACAAACTTAACACCTCTTTTTGTGAAGGAAGGTAAAAATATTTTCTGTGAAAAATTAAGTGAATTTATACTTATTTAGAAAACGTATAAAAATTTGAACGTAGCGGGACTCAAACCCGCGCCTCCTGGTCCCGGTTCGAGTCCCGCTACGTTCAAATTTTTATCCGTTTTCTAAATAAGTATTTTTCTTTCATAAGTGTCGAATAACACTTTAAAAATAAATGAATTTATTTATCAGCTTCACGATGTATCTCGCACACTGCAGGGTAGGCAGAGGGAACCTTGTGTCAAGACACTCAGTGCCTCACAAAAAATAAGTGAAAATTTATAGTAATAATGATTTGCAGCCACATTCAGACCTATTTCGAGACCGATCATTGTTTCAATCATGTTAATTATAAACATTGAAAGTTTCTTTCTAAAACATTAGTTAACGTTTCTGAGTGTGTTTGTTAAATATATTTTACTATTATTATTTAATATATAAGTACATACAAAGCAGTGTTAGAAGAGGTTAATAAGACACTCTGCCCCCCCACGTATTGCGTGTAGTGTGAAGAAATGAAAATATAAAATATTTCATTTCCTCAAGTGGCATTCGAATCCAGAACCTGTCGCGTTTACAGCCCCACATTTGTGCCTATGTGTGTAATTTTCGATTATTTAAATGAAATATTATATTTAATAAACACACGTATTTTAAGTAATAAACTTACATATGTTTATTCGTATAACAAACTTGTAACTCTGCCAAAGCGGCGTTATGAGTTGACGTCCTATTAATAGATTTGCTAAAAACACAGCAATATAAAAGTAATTCTTAAAATCAAAATAAACTTATTTACGTTATTCAAATATTT
>DWLH01000628.1:0-18057 GCA_018249795.1 Heliconius telesiphe telesiphe
GTAACTGTTCATCTGTTTACAATGAAAGTCGGTCAAATACCTCTGGTTGCACCGGCTCTATCACCGAGGTCACGTTTTACAAGAACTGTCAAACTAAATTATTATTAAGCTATTATTTTTACTTTGATGAAAGATGCAATTTATTATATTTTTTTTTATTCTTAGCGTTAATTTCATTGAAAAAGAGAGAAATTGAGGTCATCGTAGCGCAGCGGCACAGCGTTTGATTGTAAACTTGAAGATTTCGGTTCGATTCCCTCTCAGGGAATTAACTATATACAACTATTGAACATGCAATGTCTGAAAATTGAGTAGAGTTGGAGATGTTGATGATGGGATATGTCTCAACATTAGATAGGTATGCTGATCTCAATGTAAAGCTAAAAAAATACTTAAAAAATATAACAAATCATATTCTTACTCAATGAAATTAAAATTATTTATTAAATTTAATAAAAAAATTAATTAATTAAAACAAAACCACAACAACAACACAACAATCAATACTACTAACGGTAATTGCGAAATCAACCGTAGCTACTATTAATACCTTAATAAATCCACTTAACTAAGCCAAATCTAACGCGTAGGCCATTTTGATGGTTATATCAGGATCCTTCAGCCTAATGAGCAGACTCCATTGAATATCCATCGAGACTCTAATCGCCTCTAATGGCACCGGATTGATAGTATACAGCCTACTTTCTACCAATTTACAGAGACTCATTCAATTTTTATTGCCTAATTTAATTGAAATATCTTTTATTTGATCTTAAACTTGGGAGGAAATTAAATAAATATACGTTGTAGGCGAGCACGATGGCAGGGGAATCAAAGATTCTATTCAAATAAATATTTTAATTTTATTATTTTTTATAACAATCTAGTCGTCCGCAACTTTGATTTTGATATATTAAGACGTAAAATGTGAAATTCAGTTATTTTGCCGTTCCCATAGGAATTTATTTATTTATCTTTATTGAAATTTTGAGGATATACGCATTTTTCGCTGCTTTGTTTCGCCACTCAACACGCAATTCCTCGAGAATTCGACGGAAAGTGGGGAACGGAAGTGTCTTAATTTAAACGGAGTGTCTTAACACTAGGTTTCCAGTTTTCCTGCCTACTCTGCTATGTGCGAGATATAGCTACTACGCACATAGTATATTATATTATATATATATATATATATATATATATATATATATATATATAACTGTATGCATTTGCATATATCTATGTATATTGTAAAATTCAAATACAGACACGCCTTGAGAAAATCACCAACAAAGGATTGAGATGTGAAGATAAGTTACAAGTTAGGCGAAGGAGAAATTTCAATGATAGAACGAGGTAAGAAGTAGGCAATTTACGTGATTAATAATAAATTATATAGTTGTATGACAAATTTTCTAATATCTGAATTATTAATAACGTTTACAAGTATGTTCAGAAATTCCACCATTTACTATTTCCCTATTAATAGATGGTTGAGCTATAAAGGATGGTTGAGTTAGTAGGTTTTTTTGGTTTTTATTAATCAGATAGATTTGTGTGTATGGTTGTGTAATCGATTCCCACTGGGGAGAATGCGTTATTTTAATTTCTTCTCTTTCAGCTCTTGTATAATAACAAGATAAAGCGCGGCATTGAGTTCCACCAGTCAACACGCGCGTTAGAAACAGAAAGTCTTGGCATTGAGTTTCCTCCCACTTTTCGCCGAATTTTTGAAGCATTGCCAGTTGACTGGCGGACACCTTAACACAGATATGAAGATATTAATAAATAATAATTCAATCCCCCGAGTGGTAATCGAACCCACAATTGTCGCCTTACAGACACACACAGACGGCCTCTGTAATATAGTATTTTTTAGTTATATACACATCTATCGTTTCCTAACATGGTATAATATAAATCGAGTATGCAAAAGAACTATGTCAGACCTTTGCGGTCACCCTTGCGTTTTGCTTTACCAAATGAATAAATAAAAGCACATGGAATACATTTCAGAGATTTATAGACCCGTTCTGGCTATGACCAGTGAACAAACAGCATTCACTTTTATATTGTGAGACGGCATCTAATAGTATTGTGTTGAGTTGGAGTTCGAATTTATAATGGCTGCCATGCCATTTTTTTGTGTTTTATTATATTTTAGCTGTTTTGTTTATGTTAATGGTGGTTTTGCCTGTTCAAAATATACTATATTTAAAGTTAAAAGTTATATATTATAAAATTATTTTGTAATTTGTGTAATAAAATTAGTTTTTAAAATGTCAATATATGAATGAATGTAGCTAGCTGGGTTTGAATATACTATTTTCCTACTACAACTATTTAATATTAGGCTATCTCAGGCTAACCCTTGAGTGACATACTTGAAGTAAAAATATAATAAACACAAATGCATAAAGTTAAGGTCATAATTTATTCCGTTTCCTGTAGGAATTTCAAGAAACTCTCTCTGAGTGAACCACTACACTCCCTTACTTACATTCATGCCGAATTTAAATTTTTGACTGTCACAAAACAGTGAGAAATCAATTTTATATAAATAGAATTAGATTAAAAAAATATAGTCATGTATAATCTACTCTAAATCTATCAAGCCCTTACCATTTTACAATCGCATTAATAAAACAATTACAAAACAATGATATCTATTCAAAATTATATTACCTACAATTCGCTGCGCTGTCACACTCCAGCCCATAGCGCGGATCGGTCTTGCCTACGCTATGGCAAATGCAAATCCCCGCAAAATGGAGAAGGTATAATATGTAAATGGTGGTCGCGTCGTGAAATCAAAAGTTATGCTGATTTTTCACTGATGTACATACAACGTTTAAATTTTCATATCTCAATGAGATACGAGCTTTCGACTCGACTGTTTTATTTGGCCATAAACTTTTATTATTCTAATCTGATTCAAGTTTTTTTTTGTTGGTTGTGTTTGTTTTGTATTGGTTGTGTAGAGTTCTTCTGTTTAGAAAGCTTGGTTTACACTTTGGTTAGCTTTAGCTAAGCCTTGTATATAATGCCATTCTTTATATCTACCTTCTTCTCCTTCAATTTTTTTATATATATCATTTGATGCGGTGGTTAAAGATTCAAATTAAATTTTATCCAAAATGAAGAATATTGTTAAAAACGAAAGGCCTGACTTTAAACGCTATTTTGATTTTCACTTAAAGTTACAGTGCTACACGGGAAAAAGCGAGAAGCTGTTTTTTTTTTAAATAATACCTAGTCTGGTGCTTGGTTACATCTGAATCTGAACTCTAATCTAGTTTTTCCCTACCCACTGCAAAAACTACGACACGCAAAGATAAAAAATATACAGCTATAAAGGAAAAAAAAAACTATAAGAAGAAGATATATGCAGATTTTATTTATTCATGTTAACAGTGTATAAACGTGTCTCATCCATTCCTCTTCACCACATCTGAACTGATGACGGCGCGCGATAGTGTGAAATCATAAATATAGCTTTTACCGTCTTGCCTTGTCTCGGCCCTTTTTGTATGCGCAATGCCTCTGGATGAACTGAAATAGCATTTCATTTGTTTTGTTATCTTCTCTCGTATACGTTTTACGGGTACTCTAAGAGAATATTTTTTTTGCTTCACTGTGTATTATGTGATGGATCTCAACGCGCCGATTTGTCTTGTTACCAGAGCGAGGAAAATGTAAACAATTCATTTCCTCAATAGGAATCGAACCCACGACCGTTGCGTTTATAGTCAGACGCTGTGTGGCAGCATCACAACGGACTCAACTAACAGAGTGTAGTGCGTTATCCCGTCCTTCCTTTTTTCGTAGGTCGCATATTTAGTTAACCTTCCAATACCCGTCTAATGGTCTGTGAGACCGAGAAATAATTTTACGTAATTTTATTATATTTCCGAAAAAAAAATTGCTTGCGTCTAAAATTAACATCACTTTTTTATACAGACAAACCTAGGATAAAAAGTCAGCTTGCTGTGTACTCGTTCTCAGATGCATCTTCTTTCGATCCTGCTCCTCAATCATGCGCCCACGATGTTTAATTAAAATAAATTACGTCCAACAGACGTACATGTGAGATGTTTTGATTAGAGATTAATCTATTTCAGTTAACTTTGTTCCAACTTTCAATATTGCTGCTATATGTACTCGTATGTATGATTAATGTGTATTGTTTTTTTTATCTATTTTTTAAATTATTTATTGGGAAGCCCAAGTTAAGTATATGCTAAGACTAAATTGATACATATTATGCATAAACGTTCGAATCTTTTAATTGTGTTGACTAAGAAGCTTATTTTTTTATGTGGCAAAGGATTGTAGACCCGGATATTAAATATTAATTTCGGCCTGGAGGTATCCACACTATCTTGAAAAAATAGTGTTATATGACAAAGTGATCCTATAAGGATTTTGTTCTTTTAAGGTACGATAAACTAAAAAAATATGTTATAATAAAAAAATTATCAAATTCCAAATTATACTTTTTACTTAATACTAAAAGAAGCATAATATAATTTATGAATAAAATGTACTAATTATTTAATGTACTAAAGACGACTAGTAGAGCTAAGTAGTTTTCGCATAATCGACGTAGAGACGGATCGTTCATTTAAATACTATGACGGTCCCATTACCTCTGATAATGGATTTGCTTCGATTGGTAGATATGAAATGAATAATTGCTAATTTCTCAGCGTCTTTTTTTTTTTTCAACTTTCATAAACTTTAACAAGTAATATAGTTAAGGTTTATGAAAGTTTGAAATGATTTAATTACTTTCTATTAATTTATATACGAGTCATAGCCCGCAATTTTGTTTGCGTGAATTATTAAATGTAAAATTCTTTATAATTATTTATACCAAATTATAGCGTTTTAAGCTGAAGTAGCCGAGTAATTTCAAGATTTGATTTACTTTATATTATTTATCAGTATTTTTACAGAAACATAATGAGTTTCACACCTTGCATTGGTGTAAACAATTAAATTAACTAAAATGAAGATTTCACATCATATTAAAATATTTCAATTTAATATAGAAAAAGTCTTGTGCTCTATATTTACAAAAACGGTTAAGCAACTGTCCTATGAAGCATATTATCAACCTTTAGCCCGCTTTGTGCACGATTGACATCATAATTTGAATTATTACATTATCTTATCTCTATATAGAGACCCTTATGTCTGAGTATTACGGTGTAATTTACTCAGCTGTACAGGGGAAGGACCTAAATGGCAAGTGTTTGGGCGGATAGGGCGACAAAGTATTGTAATATATCAGTCACGGTTTTTAAAAGGGTTTTTTTTGTCATTTGGGTAAGAATTTCGTAGATAGTTAAATAAATGTATATAATAAATGAATGTAGAGTAATTACTCTTTGTGCTAAAGCTACAAATAAAGTAATATTAGGATACTCTGTTCCGTTCAGAATTTTCGAGACATTGAGTGTTGAAAGTGGCGGAACTCAACGCTGCACAAACAAAATACATAATCAATTTCCCGAGTCGAACGATATCTCATTGTGCCACTTATTTTAAGATTTTTAATTCTTCAAAATAAAAAAATAACTGATTGTCTATAAAGTCGCTCTTCGGACGATAATTTTACGTGATAACGTCATTCAAAACATTGGTGAAAAATTGCATACTTTTATACAAGCAGACTTTGACAGACATACAAGTAGACTTTTATGATTGTTATCACTGAATTATCATTATTTTATATTATAGAAAGAAGAAGTTAACTGAAAACTCTTTATTTTTCTGATAAATTAATATCTATTTTAATTCAAATATTTTCGTTCTTAAATTATACATATTAATTATATTACAACAAAACGCTCTCGCATGCGTACTTGGGTCAGGCGGAACGTGACAATGAGTCATGTTTTTTGTATATGCAGTCGGCGTTCATCGATTTAGACGTTGTCACATGAAAATATATAGTACATTCTCGTATGTGTGCTCACATCTCGTGTGCTCACAAATTTGAAACTATGGCCACTTTAAACCAGTAGCTGTGGGCGTAGAAGTAAATCCACAAGGAATTAAGATAAGACAACATAAACAGGCGGTCTGAGCAGGTAGATACAAAGCAACGAAACTTTTGTACTTAATTTACCCGTTTTGTAGCATTAATATGACAATACTATAGTTGAAAAAAAAAATTTAATAGATATATTTCTAAAAACTTTTACTATCTACAATCCTGAACAATGTAAAGTGTAGTATATGTTATTATAAATATTATTGTTATCATAAAAACATATATATTTGTTTGTATGTATTGATGTAAACTTTCACCGGCTATAATGAAAACTTATAAAAAAGAAATATAAATTAAATGAACTAATTATAAAAAAAAGATTATGAAAACTAAATTAAATTAGGCCGGTCGTGGCGCAGTGGCACAGGGTGTGACTGTAAAATCGACTGGTTGTGGGTTCGATCCCCACTCGAGGAGATGAAATATTTACTTAAATTTATATTTCCATTTCTTCGCTCTGGTGTCGAGGCAAAGCGCGGCGTTAAGTTCTGCCACTCAATACGCAATGCCTCCAAAATTCGGCAGAAAGTGGGGAATGGAGTGTCTTAACACTAGGTTCCCTCTGCCTACCCTGCTGTGTGCGGGATACAGCGTGAAGCTAATTTAATTTAAAATTAAATTAAGTTATTTTTAGAACTATCCCCTGATATTTTGCATCAATATAGAGTCTAGTCTCTATAGTTAATTAAAATTCTTCATTTACGTCGATAATGTGTTGTAATATGCATGAAATTGGATATATAATAGGTTTCTGATTTACATATTTTGCATTTTACCAAATCGTACTAATATTATAAATGTGAAAGCATGTGAGGATGGATGTTTGATCTATTCTCACCCAAAAATTACTGAACGGATTAAGATGAAATTTAACAGTAGTATTTAGAATCGGCTATAATTTATGTAAAAAAATAACAATAATTTCCAGCGGTCGAAACTGCGTATGTGTCACTAGATGTTACTAACTATATTTTATTAAAAAAAAGTGTGAAAAATAATATATTGTGACTCTTTCAGCAACATTTTTTTATTCTCTAGCACTTACATTTTGTGCAACACTAGTGAAAAATTATGTCTATTATTATAAATCTGAAGAGTTAGTTTGGTTGAACGCTCTAATCTCCTTATTGTATTTATTAGTTAATTTATCAAGGTCAAGGTAAGCTAAAGTCTATTATATAACATTTCGTTAATCGTTTTAATGCAATCCAGTGTACCAGCGATCAGAATTACCTCAGGCACGTAGAATGTGTCATGTATCTTATATTATATATTATTATTTAAAAATAAACCCACGAGTCTCAACTCATTAAAAAATATTATGAGCATAATTCATTTTACTGTTTGAAGTTTGAGTGCGTCCTGTATTTGTCTGAGCTACTTTATCTTATCATTTCAAAGGAAGTTTAAAAGCTTTAATGAACTTTTAATTTTGAATGAGGACGTTGTTTTAAGATAACGGTGTGAACTGTAACTTTTTAGAAATTGAGTAGAGTTTTATACATTTATAAAATAAAAAATACAAAAAAAATTACATACTTATGAAAAAATTATGGTGGCTTGGTAGTATGGTAGTAGATAAAAGGGCATATAATTATAATTAGTGATTCTTCACTCTGGCTTCTTGGTGAAACGGAAGTACTTCTCTAATGGAATTCGAATTAAGAGCCTTTTATGGCTTTATATGAGACATTAATGCGTTCTGTTATACAACTATAGAAATAATAGTGATTATTCGATAGTGTCGAACGTAGTAAGTTGTCAAAAACTGGAAGATATTATGAAAATTAATATATTTTTTTTACGCTTCACGCTGTATCTCGCATATAGCAGGATAGGCAGAGAGAACCTAGTATTAAGACACTGTTCGTCGCTTTCCGACACGTGACGGGTACGTGACATTGCGTGTTAAATGAAAATGCCGGTGAAATTCAATGCCGCGCTTTGCCAGAGAGAGGAAACGTGGCAAAGCGCACAGCGGAGAATGAAAAATTAAATATTTCACTCCCCCGGGTGGGGATCGAAGTCACAACCATCGTGCCTACAGTCAAAGCCGTTTCACTGAGCTACAATGGCCGTATGATCGTATAATAACGACTTAATAAGCAAAAATTTATTATTAAAATCACAAAGTAACAAAATATTTTACTGGCTCATACACTTTTTGCAATCGTTCATGTATCACATACATACATACATACATACATACATAATTTAAATATTTTCTTTGCAATTTCAACAGTCAATTGCGTGTTTCCATTTATTTGTGGCACTGCCCATTAATCTATCCATTAGCTCCTACGTTGTGAGCAAACCAGAATTTTAACATAGCTAGCGTGTAAACACAGCTTTTGTACTTAGAACAGTGAAAGCCAGTAGAAATGTAATTATTTGTATTGTTGAAATTATAAAAAATTTGTGAATTAAAAATATTATAGCTATAGAAATAAGCGACGATTGTGGGTAGTTCGATTCCCACTTGGGGCAATGATTCAGTTACATTACATTGCTCTGACAACAAGGCAAAGTGTTTGAGGCATAGAATTCTGCTATTCAACACGCAAATGTTTTAAAAATTAGAAAGATTATTGGAGATTCTTAACACTGAGTTCCCTCTGCCTACTCTGATATAGTGTTTTTATTTAATTTTTTGACACTTTATCTTTTTTACAAAATATCTTAAAAATAATTATAATTTATATAATATAATTTGCTTCTTCCCTTCATCCCCATGTTCTGTGAACCGTACGTATCGATATAGCTGTAGAATGCGAGTCAGATTGACTGACAGCCGAGGTCACGATATTGTTTAAAGACAACACACAACGTTCTATACGATTAAACTACTTTGGCTTGAAAGGGCAGATGATGTACTAAATTAACATATTATGTTAATAGTTAGCTTGTATTATAGTTTTGTGGAATACCAAATAATATAAGACTTAATTACATGACACATTAAGTAAAACCTATCGTGGCGCAATGGGACTGGTGACTGTAAATATGATGGGTACGGGTTCGATTTCCTCTCGGAGCCATTCATTATTCTCATTTCCTTGCTTTAGTAGCAATGAGGAGTTGGACAGAAAGTGGAGTGGAGGATCATGATGCTATGCAGCATCTGCCTATTCCACTGTGCTGATAAAATATGCCGTAACAAAAAATGGCAATTATTGTGAAAAATAAATGATAAATTATTATTTTCTACTACTATCTTCAAAAAAATATATATGCTGAAGGAACAAACTGTTAATTTGCTTCAGTCTTCACTCTATCTAATCGTTTGCATTAAAGTTTTTACATTATTGATTGAAGAACTTTATTAAAGTGTAGTCGTGTCTTGTTCAATAGATAAGCTGCTGTTTTACAATTTATGTTAATTGCAAAAAATGTGCTAGTTGGGAGTACAAATATCTCATTTGTAAGAAAAATACTAATTTCTCTTGTAGCCAAGTTTTAAACTGTCCCGAGTTCGAAATATTTTTTTGTTTTTGGCTTTATCTAGGATAGGCAGATAGAATTTCATTTTAAAACCCTCCGTTCCTCACTTTCCACCTGAATTTGAGACCCTTTCTTTTTAAATGGTGCCACTCAACGTCACGTTTTGTCTTATTATCAGAGCCAGGAAATAAAAAATATTTATTTACGAAATCGAACCTACAGTCGTTGCCTCTACAGTCAGCAGCACAGGCAGTTGCCATTAAGGCTTCAAATATGATTAAGAATTTATATTTAAGAAAAAAAAATTATGGTACTTATGTTTTGTTTTTATTTTATTCTAGAAAATTTGAAGGTCTTTAACTTCTGAAGATTATGCCAGAGCCATCGTATCACAAAAAAAAACTTAAATACTATCTACACAGGCTAATCATTCCATTAAAAAAAAAGTTAAATTAATATCAAATGAATATCATACATATTATGTTAAAAAGTTTTTTGGATTCTAGCTACATGTTTTCATAGCATTGGTTAAACTCAATGGTGCTATGTTTCTGATCTTAGTCTCTTCTATACTGCGTATAGTTTCTTATACGCATTATAAAATATTTTTTTTACATATTTTCAAATGATTCATATAAATCTTCTTAACGTCTCTGATGAAAAAATTTAAAAAATATCTTCAAAGATGTTAGTATTTTAACATTCAATTTTATACTTTAGCCCTTTGAAATAGAGTTAAAATTTACATGTTAAGAACATCGATGATCTTTTAATATGTGAAGGAATTTGGAGCCAACACATTGTACGTTAAGCGTGAAATAATAGTTCCTGTGTAGCTCTATTTGTACTATAATGAATGGCTTTCATCAATCATACATATTCAAATGATAAAATAAAAATTTAGACCCATCTAACACAGTGGCTAAATAAAAGCTTACTTACAGTTGTTTGTTAATTTAAATATTTAAAGTAAAGAAAAAGTTAAGGTTAAGGTTAAGTTAAGGTTTTTAAGTTTATTTTAATATATATATATATATATATATATATATATATATATATGTAGAAATAATAAAAGTGTCTAAATATTTCAACCCTGTTTCTTATGAAGCAAGATATGAGGAGACATTGATTGTGGAGTGGCAGAAGTTAACGCCGCGCTTTGTTTTACTTAAACGAGTAAATAAAAATAATATTAATATGAATACAACTAATTCTCCAGAACGAAGATCGAAAACACAGCCATTACGCTTACTGTCAATTTCTATATGTATTTAAAAAATAAAAATGTATTTATTTCTCTTTAAATTCACTTCCTCGAGTGGGGATCGAACCCATAACCGGTTGCCTTTACAGGCACATTTTGAGCCTCTTCACCACGACTGGTCTCATCATAAATTGCGTTTATTACTCCCAAACATAAAAAAATATATTTCTAATATTTTTTTTTATTATTTAATTTTGCATTGGACATGAAGGTACGTAACAAAAAAGAAATTGATTTGTATTTGCCTTATATTGTGGTTTTTGCTGAGTGTTTTTTTTTGTTCACAGGTAAGCTTCATATTATCCACTTTTCCCATATATGTGGCATATTTTGACGTTATTTTAAGGTAATTTTAATTATATATCATTAATAGTTAATAATTAGACTATATAATTTAATGTATCGCTTTATTATTTTTAATTCAATTTTATTGTTATTTTTCGTTCTTTCTGGCTGTAATCGTATCAGAGGCCTAAAAGTAGAAAAAAAAACCGTCTTGACACTAGGTTTCTCCATGCTTTCATTGATATATCCTTACATTATCTTTGCTTTATCGCATGATGAAGCATGAAAAGATACTATTATTATATTTAATTTATTTCATGTTAATTGATGGAACTTAGCACCGCACTTTGTCTTCTTACTAGAGCGAGAAAATGAAAATACTTCGTTCCCTTGAATAGGAATGAATTACAGCCATTGCGTTCGACCCCATGGTATCTACTTTCTTTAAATAGAACATACGAATAGGGGACTATTTATTACTTTACATAATATTTAAAAAAAATTATAACGTGCAACTATGAATACTGCATATAATAAAAAAAAAGTTTGGGAACAGTAAATGGCCTGGTACCTGGCAAGTATCGTAAGGGGCGTAATAACGGCAATTATTTCAAGCACAATTTGGACACTGAATAGACAGGTAGAGCGTTTCGAGAGGCTCCCAAAGTTTCTATTGAAATAGAATTATTTTCTTGGCCTGTGTATTTTTAGCAGGTTTGTTTTGGTTCGTTTATGGTTTTGGTTTTATATAAGTTGAGTATCGTAAAGTATTTAAAATTTGCGATTGGTTACTTTAAAATACGTCTACAATTCAAAATATACAAAAAAATAATCGATAAAAATTCCCTTCTGCTCGTGACCACGAATTATAGCAAAAATCAAACAAAAATTATAAAATTATCGATAGAAATAGTTAAAACGCTGTTTTATGCTGGTCCAGTTTGACAGTTTGAGAGCCACTGTGTGTTCAGGTATTATAGTGGCGCCAGACATTCCAATTTTTTTTTCCCTCAAAATGTCCCTATCATTTGACAATACTTCCATCCAAATAATAACATGGTGCAACAGAAATGAACGCCACGTATTGTAATGTGCTTCTTTCAATACAACTGTATAATAACAACGTTATGATGAAGAGGGATACGCTTGAAGTTTTATATAATGCTTACGAGGTAAAAGATATTTTTTCTAAGACAGTCGTGGCGTAGCGGCACCAGCCTGTGACTGTAAATGCGAAGGTTGTGGAGTCAATTTTCACTTTGGGGAATTAATTATTTTCATTTCCTTACTTCGGTAATATGACAAAGCGCAATGTTGAGTTCTGCTACTAAACATACAATTTCTCGAAAGTTCAGCGATAAGTGGGGGAATCAGTAACTTAATACCTCGGATTACCTGTATGTTACGGAAAAAGCGAATAAAGTACTTTTAATAATATATATATATATATATATATATATATATATATATATATATATATATATATATATATATATATATAAAATATGTCTCTATACTATAAAAAAAAATCTAAACAAAGAAACGCTACAAATAATAATATTATTCGAGCACGACGAAATAATAAAGGATATAGAATGCATGTTTATAAGTATAAAGTAAATAAAAGTTTTATGAGTGCTAATGATAGTACATGCAAAGGGACCGCGCATTAACTTATAAAGTAATAAAGCGGTTTTCTATTAAAAAACTGGTGTAATATTCATTATCATTATTATACTTTGGTTCTGTGTACCATTTCAAAAAATATAGAAATTAATTTATTTTGCATTATTTTTGGTTCGTATTTTTCATATAAAAAAGATATTCTTGAGTGTAATATAATAATAAGCTTAAGATGTCTAATTAAATAAGGAGATTGTGTATTGAAAACACTTAATTTTATACTATTTTAACTCAACTGTTTCAAAACTTGTACATTCTAAGAAACAATCATGGTTGAGAATGGAACCCTACTTTGCTATTAAGCTCTACCGCCCTATAAAAGTAATTAACTTGGACTTCAGATAATTGATGAAGCTTAGAGATTACTTCTCTGTCCTACTATGAATGTCAGTGAAAAACACACCTTATTACGTATAACATAGAGCCCTAAATCAGTTGTGGCTTATTAGTACTATAATAAAGATTCCGTTGGGGGCGGACCGAGCCTAGTGGAAGTTTTTTGTGAACCTATTCAGTATTATTATAAAATCGTCAAGCGAACCCATTTTCTTAGGACGTGTGTGACGGATGGTGTTTTGACCGAAGTAATAATATATTTTTTAAAGTTTTTATTGTAATTTAAATTGTTCGTGTATTGAAATAACGGAAGGATTTCACATTGTTCTTTTTGTATCGGTAGCCTCAGAGAAGTGTTAGATTTCATAGGAAAAAAAATATAATGATATAATATATTGTATATAATAAAATGTAACTGATTGTTTTTGGGTGGGCATGAGAAATTTCTAAGAAAATAACTATGTGATAAAAATTAAGAATATCAGTCGTAGAAGTAAACTATACATTTCAAACTTAACTCTCTTTGTCTATATTAATTAGTATGTTATTTTGTTATAAGTTATTTTGTTACCTCTTCTCAATTTAAATTTGATATATTATTCATCTCAATACTTTTTCCCAAACATGAGTTATATAATCTAGGAATAGAGTTTAAAATGAAATTTAAGTACATATTAATAATTTTATTTTACGCAAAAAATATCCTTATTATTATATTCTTTATCCATCATTTCTACAGTACAAAATCAAACTATTTATTGGCCTGGAATAGACTTCAACGATGCCAAAGTTTGTTTCATCAATCAGTTATTTGGTTATACAAATAAAAAAATGATTGTGTACTTATATTTTTGTATATAAATAAGTACATATATATAACAATTTTTTAAATATTAAATATTACTTTAAATATGATGCTGCTTTTTTATATAAATATGCCAAGAGAGATAAAAAAATATGGTTTTCTTTAAGTATACAGGGTGAAAGTGTCAGCACAACTTTTAATGAAACCATAGTTTTAAGTACTCCATAAAAGACTAATACAATTTAAAAAAAATCCCAAATATGAAATAGTGACTTTATCAAACAAAATAAATAATAAAATTGTCGTTTTAAAATAAAACACCATTTGTCATGAACGACGCACGCACCCATACGCCTAAGAAACCGCCGCATAAGCCTTATTCCGAAATCGAGTCGTAGGTTTTGGCGGCAACGCTCAAAGTTGTTTAACCTTTAGTAGTATTTTTGTAGTAGTATGCGTTTACGTTATTCGAATCTTTGAGTAACTGGGTCACACGAAATACAGGTATGGATAAACAACGTGAAATGAAAAAAAATCCTCCGTCTAAACTGTTGAGTTATCTAGATTAATTTCTTTAGGTTTGAAATATTTTACCCTATATGCTGTTTCCGTAAAAGGAGCGCTGCCTCTTCCATCCTGTATATGATTCAGTTTTTATCTAGAAAAAAAAGGAATGTTTTGTTTATCTTAATTAATAAAAAGTAAAAAGTGTTTATCTTAATTAATAAAAAGTAAAAAGTGTTTATCTTAATTAATAACGTGACAACGTTTTCTTGATGATTATATATGCAATAATTTTATCATAGTTAACCTTTATTATTGTAAAAATCAATCTTAACTCAATTTTTCTATAATTTTGCGTAGATTCCGATACAAGAATAAATATAATGTTACATTCGTCACGCTATACAAACTTTTGTAGTTACCTGCTCACGAGTTTTTTTTATATTGTAAGGCTGCAATATAGCCCCGAGGTGCGTCTAGGAATGTAATTTCGTGCACGAATATCATTTCGGCTGTACAAAAAATGTGTCATATTGTTTTTTTTTATTATGTCATAGACAAGTATGGTTTTGCTTTTACATTATATAGTGCATTTGTTATTTTAAGAAATGATTATTTTAGGAACGTAATAAAATATTAGGTCTTTGATTTTTTTTTCTTTCACTTATGTGTATATGTAAGTAATAGGTCGTTATATAAAATACAAATAAATTTTAATAATAATTTCAAGTTTATTTCAAAAATATGAATATATATTTTTGATTATTTTGATTTGAAACTATTTTCTTGTTAACAGTACTCGTTCCCATACCAAAAAGTGTTAATATGCGGTCCCTCAGACAAAGGGGATGTTTTTTATCTCAGAAACTTGGGTAGAGCCCAATTTTATGCGTTTATAACACGGAGTTCCATTAGCATAGTCAGATTTTGAGACGTTTATCGTGTAATAGTAGCAGGTGAAGGTGTAACTTTTTGAGCAAACAAGTTTATTTTATTATGAAAAAATATTATTTACATATATAAATTCTATTGAGTGTCCAATATAATAATTTTTTTATTTATGAAAAATATTGATTTAGATGCCGTCCCAGAAGTATTCTGAATGTTAACGTGTGTAATATTGTAATAAGTTTTCAATCAATTCAATACAAATAAAGTGCGGGGTTGGGTCGCGTCATTTAATATATAATGTTTCCCTTCTTTATATTACGTTAAGAAAATGAATAAAAAAACACGAAACAGCTTGTTTTTTTTGCTAAATTCAAAACTGTAAATAATTTTTAAAAGCTAAATTATTGGTAAACAAAGTTTTTGCCCAAAAACTATATATATCATTTATAATATTATGTAAATTCAATTTACATTATGTTTCGTTATACACCACAGGTATATAAAATTAGGAGTTAACAACCACTGAAACCTATTAGTTATTATTGTGATTTGAATCGTTTCACTTGAAACATGTTTATATTTAGATATCGAGATTGTTTATCTACTATAAATATGACACTTTGTAGGCACGTAATATTATAAATATAATTTGAGGGTGTCGCCCAATGACAGACATTCTGAATGTGATGCAATGCGACGGCTATAGGTTCGATTCCCACTCGGGCAAATGAATTGGTTTAATTCATCTCATTCTGGTAACTATATAAGGGGCGTTAGTGTTAATAAGTGCTAACTTATTTATTAGCGTCGCCCATTACTCCGTGAAATTATAAAAATATGTTAAGAATACAAAAAAGTGTTTACCAAATTTAGAGACGGATTGGGGATTCAAAGCTTTGTTTTTAAGCAAAATAACTTAAATTGCATAAATGACCATTTAACCGAAATGGTTGCAGAACCAGTGTTTAAGTTATTGTCTCTGTGGATGCGGTATTTTATGTTTCCCTTTCACAAGGAAAATAATGATACTTTCCTTTCAACGAGTACTATATAAAGCTTTTAGAAAGCAAAATTTATTTGTAATATTTGTATTGTAGAGATGTTCATCCATTCCATTTTGTATGTAGAAGATTTTTGTTTATATTGATTTTGTATGGAATTATTATTATTAGCTGATTACTAGTTACATATAGTAGTAGGTGACAATATGTCTTTATAATTAAAATTCTATAAGAATATAGAAGCCTATAATACTTATGTTGTTTTATAAAGTCGTGTTATTTGCTATAAATATTAATAAATAGCGGTAATCAAAATTATAACGACATAGTGTTAAATTCTACTCAAAATTATTTCAACACGTCATTAGCCCCTGCCTTGCTTATCTTATCCAAGTCTTCCAACCTCATAAACAAAGATCGCAAGGTATTCGCAAGTGTCGGTTATTAAGTTTCACCACAATTAACTGCCGCACCGTTAGAAAGCCTTCGTTGGCATTCTATCATATTTCTACAGCCTTAGAGAGCAGATTTCCCCAACTTGTAATCGTTTTATATAATCAATTTTAGGTCTTTACTACTTTCTGTTAGTGGGTCGTTGTGTGGATTACTTTGTTTTTATACAATATATTATGAGGTTGTTTAGTGTCTTTCAAATAGTGTTAAAGGTTGGTGTTAAAAAATTCTTGATTGGAAGTACTATTAACGGCTATGTAATATGAATATCGATATATAGAGTGTAACCTTAAACGTGACAGGTTGTGGCTTCGATTCCCAGTTGAAGAAATTAAATATTTAATGTTTTGATTTCTTCGCTCTGGTGTCGAGGCAAAGCGTGGCGTTGAGTACCGTCAACACGTATTGCGTGTAAGGAGCGTCTTAACACTAGGTCCCCTATGCCTATCCTGCTGTGCGCGAGATACAGTGTGACGTAAAATTGTATTACAATTATGTTTTGTTACACAACATTCTAAAATTTCTCAAAATTAATTTTGGTTAATAATTTGACTTGTATACATTTGTATCAACTATGTACTACTTACTATGAATATTAGGTATGTTCAATAGAAAAGACGCAGGCATCTATTGAAATTATGTGTTATATTTCATGACTGATGACATTAAAAGTATGTCACAATAGTACAAATTTGTAGATATGCAGCTAAAGTTATATATGTAGAGTCAGTGTAACAGAATAAACGATGGGTGGCCCGAATGACTTAATAAATACTAGCATCAATTGCCTTTTAAAGTACAGTTACAGCCGTAATGGTGTAGTGAGACAATGTGGGAGTGTAAACGTGTGGTGTAGGTATGATTTCCATCTCTATCGTCTACGACAAAGTGCAGCGTAGAGTTCCACAACTCAACGATTCTAGGTGCAAGTGAAGACCAATGTATCTAATAAGTTCGCTTTGGCCACCCACCCTGCAAAAACTGCAAAAAAAAGGGCATTAAGCTTTTAGTAACGGTTATTTTGATAAAAGTGATTATTTCATTAAAATGTAGAGATCAATTGTATTTTTATGAAATAAAAAAATATATTAATGAAAGATAATTATTGAGATAGGTATTTCTTTAGCTCGTGATTTATTTCTGAATTTTATTCACAGACAAAATATTAGTTAAAGACAAAAATATATATTTTTAAACATTTTTAAAGTGTTATTCCACACTTAGGAAAGAAAAATACTTATTTAGAAAACGTATAAAAATTTCGACGTAGCTTGGCGAGAACGCATGGCTTAGTGGTCAGAGCGCCTGGTCGGTTTCCAGGAGGCGCGGGTTCGAG
>DWLH01000629.1:0-18043 GCA_018249795.1 Heliconius telesiphe telesiphe
CAAACTACCGCCAACGATTTCTTAATTGCCTCGCGTACTGCCCTGGATTCCTGCAGAATGAGCTGATAGTATCTTGCCCTCTGGTATGGTGGGTTTGAGACTTTAATGATTTTATGAGTGGGTCCCATATACGCGATTAATCCGGTTAAATTAGTTTTATTTAAAATGCTATTTTATGTCCTCATCACGAATCACCATTCTAATACAATCTTAATATAAACAAGCGTAACAAGTACCTTCAGACTGATCACACACAAACGTCCCGGAGAGTTCAATAAGACTGTTGCAGCCGCAGTCTGATAGGAATTCACTGTGTAGGGGCGGGGAGGTGCCCTTACTCTTTCTTCCTTTTATTATAACTAGTTCGCAATTATAGTGGAGAGGAAGATAGGACGCGCTCTTGGCTTTTCCTCGGAAGAGCTTCGAGTTATGACAATGTTATATTGTCGAGTTTCAGTTATTTTAATAAACTTCTGATGTCAAATATTTTATTAAAGCGATACCTACTAATGGCATAAATAAAATTCTTAACACTGTTACTTCTGAATCTCTAAAATATTTTGGGTTCTTCACGATCAGAACTATAAAAGGTTCTAACCTCTAGACCAGGGGTTCCCAACCTTTTCTTGATCAAGGACCACTTTTATATCATTCTTGGTAGCAGGGACTTGGTAACAAGGCAAAGCGCGGTCATTTGACCGTGTTATTCGGCATAGGAATATTTTGTATGGATTTTATTATTTACGGACAAATTCAAAAAAAATATTTTATAAATTTTATAAAATATATTTGTCAGTAAAAACGATTAAAGTCCTCACGTAGTTAAGTAAAAGTAAATACTATACTGACACTTATTTATAACAAATGACAGCGCAAAGTGTAGGTAATTGCATATGTCTTACATACGATAAACGTTCATTAGGATGGTTGACAACTAGTCAAATCCATAAATATAAAATTTACTTCGAATTTAAAATCAACTTTGCGAATTCTCAAAATATCATACGTTGCGACGTCATAACTTCCTTATGTGAACTGGCATACTTATTTCATAAAATCAATGAATTGATGTGTAATTATTTTAAAGTATTTTAATAAATTTGTACATCGAAATAATTTACATTTAAGACCGGAGCATACTCTACTACTACCCATGTAGAATGCTCTTGTCACTCACTACGAGATGACCAACGCCTCACCATCCCCTAAAATTAAAATCGTTCGCGGACCACATTTAGGCCGCTGCGGACCACCAGTGGTCCGGGGACCACTGGTTGGGAACCACTGCTCTAGACACATCACGAGCCAAGGCATTATTTATTAAATAATATTTATATATTAATATTAAACAAATTGATAGTACATTTATCAAGGAAAGCTATTAAGCGAACTAAATGTGTCATATTGAGGGCATTCATGACGCAACCCACAAGCGTGCGACTGTAAACGCGACAGGTTGTGGGTTCTATTCCCACTTGAGGAAATTAAAATATTTAATATTTTCATTTTCTTACTCTGGTAACGAGTTAATAAAGCATTGAGTTCTACACTCATCCCGCGATGCCTCCATTCCTCCTCAATTCGGTCGAAAGTAAGGAACAGAATAGTTTTAAGCGGAACATTGTGTCTTAACACTTGGTTCCTAGGTTCCTTTTGCCTCCTTTCTCTTGGACCATGGGGTCAAGTTGTAATAGTTAGTAAGTATACACTAAAATTTTACTTTTTAACTTCACGCCATATCCCTTACGTAGAAGGGTAGGCAGAGAGTAGTATGTTTTAGTCGCACCTACTATGGCTTTTGTTCGGGAAAGGATTTTTAATAAAAAAAGTTGAGCTGTATAATTTATAATAGTGTGGATTTTTTTATGTAAATGATAATTTAATTTTTTTTAGCTTCACGTTGTATCCCATATTTGCATGGTAGGTTAAAGGAACCTACTGTTAAGATACTACGTTCCCCACATACGCTCAATTATCAAGACTTAACTGCAGCATTGACTGACAGAACTCAACGCCGCACCGCCTCTTGTTAAGTTGTTACCAGAGCAATATAATTAAAATAATTCATTCCACAAAGTGGAATTGAACCCACAACCGTTGCGTTTACAGTCTAAAGCTGTGACTTTCCGCTACGACGACATTAATAAATACAGTTGACACTATGTTTTCTTTATTTACTCGCTGTATACCGCACGCAGCAGGGTAGGTAGAGGGAATCAGGAAACCTATTGCTGTGACCTATTAATGAAGAAATGAAAATATTACGTTCCTTCTACTGGGAACCGAATTTAAAACCGTCACGTTACAGGCGGACGCTAGTGTCACTGTGCCACAGTTTTCTACTTTAATTATAAAAAATATTCTTAGACCGGAAACCCGATCCACAAAGACAACAGTCAAATTTGAAAATGAAAAACCTGTGGCTATTTTAAAATTGAAAAATGTATATTAAATAGTTCCTCAACGTGCGTCGTTCTTTACTTCGCTTGTCGTGACATTTTTATATTTTCAATTTCCTCTTGTATTTCCTTCTATATGCATACGTTTTACGAACTGTCTCTAGAATTTTTTGATACGTGATATGTATTATTTATTGTTATACGCTCGTTGCCCCTTTAGTCGCCTTTTTGCCTGAAGGAAATGCGTCATGAAAATGTTAGTTTTATTCTTTTGTTTTTTATAGATTTTTTTGAATATGGAAAGAAAATCTAACAATTTGTAACAGTATGTACGTGGGCTATGAAATATTAAAAATAAATAAATAAAATAAAATATGCATGGCAATACACATAAATAACACAATTAATTATGGATAATACAATATATATATTATACCATATTAATCGAGACGAGTTAATGTATTGTCGTCCCGAGTGTCGCGATCGTCGTTTCGTATATATAGTGGGTAGTGATGGTTGGAAGGCAGCGGTCGAATCGAACTCTTACGGTACATATAATTATGATGCACATAAAGACTCGTACCAAATATATAATATAAATAATATAATAATTCAAAGCCTATGATGGCACGATCTTTTAGGATCGACACATATTGTGGTTCAAAGTTATCTTTGACCAATATTACGATATTGAATGTTGCTTGTGGTCGCGAAGGCTGCTGTGATGGGCTTATTCGAACTGTTATAGCGACATCAACTATCTCGTGGCTGATGTCGTCTCGCAGTACGCTCGCGGTACGTAAGCTATGCTTGTATGGCGTTGGTCATTGACATATTGTATACCACTTCTACGACTTGGTTTACGATTAGTAGGTGTGTGATGCTATTTTATGTCCCAGCTCTGGTGTATGTAGTAGTGTCCACCTACGTTTCGAGACACGACTGTGGGGAGTGTGCCGTGCGTTTATTTAACATATCGGCCGCCTTGCGTTAGTGCGTTCGTTCCAACGACTTATATTGATCTCACAAATCAATCAACATCACGAATCACAATACAATCTTAATATACACAAGCGTAACAAGTACCTTCAGACTGATCACTCAAACGTCCCGGAGAGTTCAAAAATACTGTTGCAGCCGCAGTTTGGTAGGAATTCACGGTGTAGGGGCGGGGCGGTGCCTTTACTCTTTCTTCCTTTTATTATAACCAGTTCGCAGTTATAGTGGAGAGGAAGATAGGATGCACTCTTGGCTTTTCTTCAGACGAGCTTCAAGTTATGACAATGTCATATTGTCGAGTTTCCAGTTATCTAAATAACTTTTTGATGGCAAATATCTTATCAAATCGATACCTTATTATGGTATAATATAACATTCTTAACACTGTTACCTCTGAATCTCTAAAAGATTTTGGGTTCTTCACGATTACAACTATAAACGGTTCTAACCACTAGACACATCACGAGCCAAGGTATTATTTATTAAATAATATTTTTAAAGGTGTTTGAGATATAAGTTACAAATTGACTGGTCAAAGTAACAAATTTAAAGTTTTAGCAGCTATTAACGGCTTCGGACGTATATGTCCTTAAATATATAAGTGCCGTTAAAAAGCAAATGAAACTATAAAATTATAATGCTATTTGTAATGCAATGCCTCCAGAATTCACCAGAAAGTTAGGAACTGTAGTGTATTAATGAGAACAGAGTGTCTTAAAATCAAGTTTCCGTCTGCTTATCATGCTAAATGCGGGATAAAACTTGAAACTAAAAACAAAACTTTAGACACCATGGAATTAATCTAAAAGTATTTTATTCATACAAAAGATAATACATAATTAAAATAGTGGAGGTTAATTTAAACCGGGATGGATAGTTCATTTTGAAATATACAACAGTTTTTACTTACAACAATAATCTAGATGCTAATTAGTAATTTGTTGGAAATATAATATTGCTTCAGGTCCCTTTTGTATAAAAGTTTATATTTAATCGTGTGTTCCAGAATGTAATTAGTTACGAAACGTTCTTTTTACTTAGTGTTCACGATAATTATACTTACATACGAGCTGCCGCTCGCAGCTTCGCTTACCATATGACTCTTTTTTTTCTCATCTTCACGCTGTATCCTGGTACCAGGGTACGCAGAGAAGTCCTACTGTGAAGACAATACGTTCCCCACTTTCTGCTGAATTCTGAGACATTCTGTGTTGAGTAGCGAATGTCTACGCCGACCTTTGCTTCCACATCGGAGCAATGAAATGAAAATATTTAATTTCCTCGAGTGGGAATCGAATTCACAACCTGTCGTATTTACAATCTTACGCTTGTGCCCCTGTGATCTTAAATTCTTATGAACAATAAAAAAATACAATTAAAAAAAAGACGGTTAAATTATTTGGTATATAAATTCATTTTACATGACATTGGGTTCTTTGTAATACCTTGTAATTTTAACGAGAAACAAATGGGAAAAATATAAATAGGTTTTTCACACACATCCAATGCAAAGGAGCTTATCATTTTGAAATGTATGTATGTATAATATGGGCTCGATTCTCACTCGACGGAACGGAATATTTGACATTTTCATTTTTTCGGTCTGGTAACCAAGAAAAACACAGTGATGAGTTCCGTAACTCAGCACACTATGCCTCAAGAATTGGGAGGAAAGTGGGTATCGGAAAAGTCTGAATAGGGAACGGAGTGTTAGGTTCCCAGGTTCCTTTTGCTACCCTGCTATATGCGGATATAGCGTAAAGCTAAAAAAATATAAGCTGAAAATGTGGGGTAGATAATATAGTATGTATAGATAGTAAATCTGAAAAATTCCGCGCGTGCTTTTGCATAATGCTTGAACTCAAACGCGACTAGGGCGTGCATGATTATATTATCTCAGAATAACTGAGGTTTTGTTAGATTATTTGTTTAACAAGTGCAAGTTCTCGCCGACCGAGGGTTCCGTAACAATTTCAGGAGAGTAAGTCAACGGGAAGTACAACTTTTAGAATTTAATAAACTTAACTTTTGAAAGTTCGTACGTATGCCCGTATGCACTTATTGTTTATGAAATGAACTACGTGTATAGGTTTATGATTATTTTCACATTATTTTTTTTTGCTTTTTATGTACTGCCACATTGTAAGTAGCCAGCAAATATTTTTTAATTGTAAGTAGCCAGCAAATATCCAATAGGTTTTGAAACCGCGGTGACCTAAATTGACAAACATAAATTTGCAGAGCGTATGCACTCATATTATATGAGTTCTTTGTAATGATTTCTCTATGAAATATATATAAATTTTCATTTTTTAGATTTTTCTCTAAGTGATCCTGATATAAATGATCTTGATCAGATAAAGAGATGGACAATAAAGTGATCCAAGGGCTCCGTATTTTCCGTTTGAGTTACGCCACCCTAAAAAAATACCATTTAAAATTATTATTGAATAATATATTATGATTATTAATAAAATATAGTAATTTTGGTTCTTTTTATCTCCTAACTCCTTGGCAATAGCAAAGTACGGCGTTGAGTTCTACCATCCTCCAAACAATTTCTGGAACATGAGCGGAAAAAATTGTGCCTTGACACTAGATTTTCATTGCCTACCTTGTTAATATAGAATAAAGGGTAATTCTGAAAAATGTATATTCCCACAAATAAGAATCAAATCTACAATAATCACAAATAAGAATCAAATCTAATCAGACATTTTCCAACTCCACTGCGTCTAGATAGCGTCAATATGGTGTGAACAAAATAGAAAAAAGGCGATCAAAACGACGTCCGTCAATCAAACTGTTTGGATTGGAAAAATAAATGCTACGGCACAAATGGCACGTATAAAGACTAAAACGGCTAGCTTGTTTGAATGTTTTTATAGTGTGGGTGAAATGTATGAAAATATTTTTGTACAAACAAAATTTATGAAATATATTACTTTCTTTAGATTCACAGGCATAGAAAACTTAGCGTTAAGGCACTCCGTTTCATTTGCATAGCCCATATTTTAGTCGAGTGGCGGAGTTTAACGTCAAGCTTTGTCTTATTGTCAGATATATGTATAAAGGTAAATGATAATAATTAATTTCTCCGATAAGGTAATGTTCGGTGCATCCGCTGTCGAATTCACAATCGACGATGTGCCACTGAGCCACGACGTAATCTAATATACACATATTATATGTTAAGAGTTGTAAATTTACGTAGATTTGCCACAATGTTTATTTAAATACACATAATTTTCTAATATAAGAAATATAAGAGTGATTGTAATATATGAATATGTAAATATATAAAACATATTTTTATATGGCGACGTCGCCCCGTGGTCTAAAAATGTTTAAATCGTCAAGAGTATTCTTTATGGGAACTCTAACCGCAGGTTCATTAAATTACAGCACGGTCAACAAGTCGTGGCCGATCTTATGTTAACTGCACATTGTTTACTGGGGAAAATAATTAAAAGTAAACTTCAGGGCGGCCACGACTTGTTGACCGTACTGTACATCGAAAGGATGAACGTGATTTAAAGCAGCCTATAATCTTATTTGATGGACGGACTAAAATCTGGTATCAAACACAAAAACAATCTTTCAATTTGAAGTAGTAGTTCATGAGATTAGCGCATTACATACAACCACATAAACTAAAAGCTAATTTGCTATAATATTAGTATACCTAGATTAAACTTTCAATTCCGACGATTCCAATTTAAGCACACAACCAATGCGCTCAGTCATGCTTTGTCAAATGTTATACTTATACAGAGTGGAAGAGGCAGCGCCCCTTTTATTGAAACTGCATTTAGGGTACAATATTTCAAACCCAGAGCTAAAGAAACTAATCAAGATAACTCAACAGTTTAGACGTAGGATTTTTTATTCATTTCACGATTTTTATTCATACCTGTATTTCGTGTGACGCACACATACATATGCTACTATAAAAATACTACTAAGCGTTGCCAATCTTCTACTTTTCATTCATACAACACATAACCGAACGAGAAAGAACGATATCTCGCGTTCTTTGTCACGCAATTACCTATTTTTTATAATAAATCTAAACAATGTTCAAAGCTCTATTTAAAATTGTTTGATAAAATCCTACTTTGTTTTTTTTTTACTTTATAATGAAATTATTTACATATTTATTAAACCATCCATTTATTGCATGTTTATTAAACCATCCACAAAATTATATTCAAAATTTTTAACACACAAAATGATATTGAACTACGATAGATAGGTACTATTTATCGTAGTTACTTACATTTAACATTAGTTTTACATTTCCTTTTACTACCACTAATATTTTTATCATAAGTAATATTAAAAACTCCATATTCTCAATAGTTTCACATTAAAGAGAAATACTCAGTAATTACATGCCATATGCATCACAATGATAAAATTAATATTAAACAACATCCAAATAATTTAAAACTTTTTTTTTAATTTGGTTGGTTCTTTGATTATGGCGTTCCGAGCGTGCCAGTAGAGCACATATCAAACACTTAATAATATAATAACTTAAAATCTAAAGACGTCGAAATAAAGTAAACAACAAGACAGTCATTGATAATTAAAAACTTACTTACTTACTTTTTTTTTAATTTAATTTTAAATTTAATTTAATTTACTTACTTACTATTACTATCTTTTTTTATTAAGATTTTTAGTATTATTTACATTTGTTTAATTATTTTGATACAAAATCGTATAAAAATTAAATAGAAACGAGTCTTATAATGTTACACGGGAACCTATGAAAACTCAATACGAAATAAATAAGTCTTTAGAAATTATTTGTAAATAGTATTGATAATTTTATTAATTACTAGCGACCCGCTCGCGGCTTCGCCCGCTTAAACCACAGAATTATTTACTTAACACACTGAATTGTGTAACATGTTCGTGTTTTAATATACCTATAACGTATGTTTGCAACGCAATGAAGATTTTTTATGAGAAAGTTATTAAATCTTTAGGTCGCATTTTCGTACCTCTCATAAGAATCTTCAATTGAATGTTTGAAATAAAAACATAACTTATCGATACTTACTGTCTGTGCGTTTCTTCACGATAATCTCAGAAACGGCTTAACCGATTTAAATACTTTTGTGTTTGTATTTTGGCAAACTGCCCTTAAATATTTAATATTAGTTTTATTTTAATTAGCTTTACGCTGCATCCCGCACACAGCAGGTTACGCAGAGGAACCTAGTGTTAAGACACTCCGTTCCCCACTTTCTGCCGAATTCCGGAGGCATTGCGTGTTGAGTAGCAGAACGCAACACCGTGCTTAACTCGACACCAGAGCGAAAAAATGGAAATATAAATTTAAGTAAATATTTCATCTCCTCGAGTAGGGATCGAACCCACAACCAGTCGGTTTTACAGTTTCACTTCGTGCCGCTGCACCATGACTGGCCTCAACTGGACTGGACTTTATTTTAATCGGTTCACACAAAGTTAAAACCAGTACCACGCTTTATCCCGCCTTTAGCAGGGTAAAGACTATGCGTAAGATTATGAGATTATGTTAAGTGTTAAGATATTGCGTATAATGTGTGACTGATGTGCGAAATTAAAATATTGTTAAACGAAATGAAAATATTATTAAATTATAATTCAATCCTCCAAGTGGGGATCGGACCCACACCTGTCGCGTTACAGCCCCAACTTTGTGCCCCTGTGCCGCGACGGCCTTTAACAAAGAAGAGAAGAGAAGCGTCAGCGCTCCTTTATATATAGGGTAAAATATTTTAAACCCGTACTTAAAGAATTTAAGCAAGATTCATCGATAATAAGACGTAGGGTTTTTTTTCATTTCACGATGTTTATTCATATCTATATTTCGTATGACGTGGTTACGCATAGATACCATTAACGTAAACACATACTACTACAAAAATACTACTAAAACCTTTACAAATTTGAACTTTGCCGCCAATACCTACGACTCGATTTCGGAATGTTGCGGCGGTTTCCCTTTGATAGGTTTATGTGTGCGTGCGTCGTTCTTGACAAATTGTATTTTATTTTACAACGATGATTTTATTATTTATTTTGTTTGAAAAAAAATCTTTTTTATTTTTGGGTTTTTTTTTATTATTGTAATAGGCTTTAATAGAGTAATTAAAACTGTGGTTTTATTTAAAGTGGTGCTGACAAAAAAACTCTGTATAATTGAGCATATTTAATATTTATAGTGATTTTTTGGTAAATAGATACCAATAATTTTTACAACACTTGCGAAGAAAGCATATTTTAGGCATTTTTTTTATTCTTATAGCTTTTGAAAAACTACTAACATTCTTATAGTTAATAAATTATTTTTTTCAAATTAAAAAATAGTCTATGTTTTTCATCATAATATTCAAAATGTTCAAAATTACACTATAATACCAAATGGTATTGACATTGTAGTGTTGATAGTAATTGAAAATAGCTATACTACAGGAGGATACCTTCATATGCACTGTTTAAACCCGTTTTTATGATATAATGTAGAATAATATATTCTATAGAGGAATTACACATTCTTTTTATTCTTTAACTATAACACACACAGTATTTACACATTTTTTAGAGGTTACTCTGTACTAAGATGGCAGCTTCCCTCATTTACGTCCCTGATATATCGATATAAATAATAGACATATAAATTATTGGAAAGAAAAGGAGAAACGCAATTATATTGCATTTTTTCTTTTTTTCATACTTGAAACGTATTAATAATATTACATACAATTCATTTGTTTTGATTATGTATATAACATTAAGTTTAATCAGCTTCACGCTATTTTAACAGATAACATAAGGTGACATTAAGTTTAATTCATTAAATGTATTTGATACTTCCTTAATATGATTATTTAATTTATTTTTTATATATAAAGTCTTGAGAAAGTTCTCTTGAGAAATATATCTACTGTAAATGAATGTAACGTTCTTCTCAATGATTGAAATACCTTACTAACTTTTATAAACTATTAACTCACAATCAGAATTTACTTTCCAAATACATATACTTTTTATTGTAGACGTCGGCATTTGAGCTAGTCCCGACAAATATACCTACTTTATTATTTTTGTTAATGTCACCAACGTTGACGTTTAAAATAATAATTATGGTAGACTAAACAACTATTAATTGTACTTCTTTTTCTGCTGCACGCTTCACGCTGTATCCCACACGCAGCAGGGTAGGCAGAGGGAACCTAGAGTTAAGTCACTCTGTTCCCTACTTTCCGCGGAATTCTGTAGGCATTGCATGCTGAGTACTGAAACTCAACGCCGCACTTTGCCTCGACACCAGAGCGATGAAATGGAAATATAAATTTGAATAAATATTTCATTTCCTCAAGTGGGAATCGAACCCACAACCAGTTTACAGTTACAATTTGTGTCCCTGTGCGACGAACGGCCTCAATTTACTTTTTTCTTTTTAATTGTGGGTAAATAAAATAATCGTAATTTACTTATGTCAGATGTCTATTAACCGACTTCTTAAAAGAGGAGCTCATCAATTATTGTATTGTGTATCAATTAGTGTATTTTTTATCCTTGTTACCTCAGAACTTTTGACTGTGTGAACCGATTTTGATGATTCTTTTTTTATTTGGAAGCTAGTGCGTCCCGTGTAGTCCTATTTTAATTTAGTTCATTTCCGACAATGGTATCTATGAGAAAATCATATAAATCTCAAATTTACATTATGTATGTGCGCGACGAATGGACGAATATCTAAATATCAACTCAACCGATTTTAATGATTCTTTTTTATTAGAAAGGGTACACATTAAGGGTAGTTTGGTAAAAGTTTGGTTAAGATCAGAGTATGAAATCCGGTTGAAATTGAAGAAGTCGATTTTTTTTATAAAAAAATATAATAATGTAATTTTTTCTGGTAAAATTTCTTTATACTCCATGATAGAAACTATTGTATAAGTTTTATTATGCTTCGAACTATTACCATGCTAAAAATAATTGAATTTCATATAGTAGTTATCGGTATTTTAAGTAATTTACATTTTTCAGTTTTAATTTTTTTTTAAGAAAATTATAATGAAATTTGGAATGAAACCCAAAAAACCCAAAAAATGTACCTTGGGGCCCTAGGCTAACACCATGCAAAAAATCATTAATTTCTGTCTAGTAGTTTTTGCGTGATTGACGAACAAATAATCCGACAGACAGACAGACAGACAGACAAGAATTCTGCTGAGTGGTTTTTTAGGTTCTATAATCAACATATAAACCCACCTGATTTTTATTTTTTTTATATCTTTCATGTACAGAATTGACTTTTCTATCCTTTCATTATACATGGAGATTTTAATATCAAATCATAACCATTAATTATAATACTTCTCGAACATATTTTTAATTTTTTTATTAAGGTTTTTATTATTATTTACATTTTTTCAATTATTTTGATACAAAATCGTATAAAAATTAAATAGAAACGAGTCTTATAATGTTACACGGGAATCTACAAAAACTCAATACGAAATAAATAAGTCTTTAGAAATTATTTGTAAATAGTATTGATAATTTTATTAATTATTTTAATATCAAATCATGACCATTAATTATAATATTTCTCGAACATACTTTTAATTTTTTTATTATTATTTAGATTTGTTTAATTATTTTGACACAAAATCGTATAAAAATTAAATAGAAACGAGTCTTACTGATTTGACTTGTAATAGTTACTTTTTAAGTAATGCCTATTTATTATTAATATAAATGTAATTATTAAAATTTAAATCTGTAATGAAAACTAGTATTCGGATTTTGGGGTAAAATACGTAAATATTTTTATAAACAAAAAAATAATTTTATAATTTATTTATTAGGCTTTTAAATTCAAATAAAACATAAAAATAACGTATTTGTTGTAAATTATTTAAAAGATTTTCCAATTACCACACTGACGGCTGAGTTGTCAGTGACAGTGACTGTGTCAGTGACTGTTTGTTGTTGATGTCAAAAGATTTAAAGTGTGTGAAGGCAGTATTTTTCCGGGAACCCTTTTAAACATGTATTTTTCTGTATGTAATATTATCTTTTTTTTTACCGTACAACCTCTCTCGTGTGTTCTCCATTCAACGTGACATTGACGAAGTGATTTTGTGCTCAACTGGCACGCTCGGAACGCCATATTAAAAGAAACCAAACCAAACCAAGACTTAAAGTGTTGTTATTGAATATTGTATTGCTGCTTCTCTAATTACTTGGCTATCCTACCTACCTGATTGACAATGACTTCTGTTTAAGAACTGCTATGTACGATTTTTAGCCATAACGCTGATGATGACGCCATAAAACTGTGTTTTCATTTAAAGTGCTGCTTGCTTACACTTCCACCATGTATATTATGGTACTTTTTTCTACGCCCTTTTAATAAGACAATGTGCGGCGTTAAGCTCCACCTCGCAATGTCTCCACCTGTAGGTTCCCTCTGCCCACCCTGCTTTGAGCGGAAAACCTACAAATTAAAGCTTTTAAAAAATAACCTAATAGTATTAAGTATTAGCGGAATTAAATGTAATTTTAGAAAGTACGTCAAAAATTCATGTTATTACAAATGTAAGAGAACATTAAAATTTAACATTTAAAGAAAATATTTCGAAACAATGGCTTAATTAAAAAAAATGTATAAGAAAAAGTTTTAACAAAAAATACATATTAAACAGGGTAGGCAATGGGAACCTGAAACCTAATATTCCAAATGTAGTAGTAGCGGTTTACATCGTTCCCAAAGCAAGAAAAAGAAAATATTAAATATTTCATTCCCCCGAGTGGGAATCGAACCCACAACTGTCGCGTTTACATTCGTATGTAAGAGCGCCACGACGGCCTCTATCATTGTAGTTTAATGCAATTTTATTGTTTACAGTGACATAATTATAGTCAGGCCGTTGTGACGCAGCGGCACAACATTGGACTGTGAATGCGAATGCGGGTTCGATACCCATATAGGGTTATACCCTTACTGGAATAAGTACTCTTGCTAGAGTGCCTTTGAAATCTCTCGATGGCACACATGTGCTAGCTAACAAACATGACATACTTAAAAGATGGCGAGAGCATTTTAACACCTTGCTCAATGTCGATCGAACTGCAGACTTTGTATACATACATTCGATTAGATCGCTTCCCAAAGTCAATGAGCTTGACGAACCGTTATCTCTGCGTGAGGTAATTGTCACCATTCAACAACAGCGGAATGGAAAAGCGGTAGGCATTGACGGTGTTCCTGGAGAGCTATTGAAATACGGAGGCCTTGAGCTGCACGAAGTAATCTGGAAGTCCTTTAAACAAATGTGGGAGGAAGAGCGTGTACCTGATACTTTTCGTGTGTGTGCGTGTAGCCGTAATTTTTCGCCAAAGATCGGCTATGTTAGTCACTTAAGAGCACACCAGCGAGGCTCTTGTTAGTCGGACGTCAGTCGCCGTGGCCGAAAACGGTCAGGATATATATATATATATATATATATATATATATATATACATAACATAGGGAACGGGAGTGTCTTAACAGCAGGTTCCCTCAGTTTATATGCGGAATACAGCGTGAAACTGTACAAAATATATAAAAAAAAGATAAAACTAACAGTTTTTTTAATAACTGAGCTTACGTGTTTAATTAAATCACACAGACCCTTCATCATTGATGCAAGCATGATTGATCGTTTTAACTTCGTTAAGTTTAACAACGTCCAAAATTTTCATTAAACAAAATTTCCGAGAATTCTTTTTTGGTACGCGATTCATTTTAAGTTCATTCACAAGTTCAGAACTTTTGTAGTTGGATGTCGTAGATTGATCTCATAGAATACATGATTATTTGATTATGACGTGATAATGTGTTTCAAATCTAAGAACAGCGGCTTTATGCACAAAAAAGCATGACTTCGTGTCAAGTTCCGCCTGAGCCGATTGTGAAAACGAGAGCGCACAGCAAGCAATAGAGAGGCACAATCGGTCTAAGCATTCGGCTTGTGACGTATTTATCCAATCATTTTTACTTGCTATTAAATTGCACAATGTAAATTGTAATTAATCTGCTTATTAAAAAATATTTTGAATTAACGAGCAAATAAATGTTAGTTTATCGAAAAAAATGTAATTTTCAATTAATTCCATCTTTGTTACAACATACACATTACATTTACACGTTGTGTACAAGCCATACACGTGTCATGTCGTACGGCGGGAGAGTCACGTCGCCAGCAGTGGCAACACGCATGAGCAGACTGGACCGGACTATTACCACAATGCGATTTCTCTTTGTACGCATTAAAATCGTCAAGTATCACAATCTCAGGGGAACACTGAACACGCGGGGACGGCTGTATTCGACCTTACTAGGCGAATGAATTGTCCCAATTGGTTCAGTCGCCTACGCGACTCCCTGACGTGGACTACCACAATGTCTCCGTATTTGATCTTCTGCTGACTTCACATCCGGAACAGTACCAGATTGTCGTCGATGCCCCTTTTGGGTCTTCAGAACTGATGACATAATAGTAAATGCAATTCTAATGCTATACGTAACTATTTATTATAAATAATTTAATCTTACAATGAACTGATATTGCACAATTATAATGGACGAGATAACCTTTACATTATACAGAGCAGATATTTAATAAAGCACATTGCTATTAAGCTTAGCGCAGGCGTCCCTAGTTACAAAATCCTATCCAGGACGCTGACGCTTTAAAATTAAACTCATTGATATGGTAAATATGGTTTTTATGCTTCAGTCGATAGAGTCAGTCAATCAGTTAGTCAGTCGATGCTTTTGTCAAGATATCGGCGACCAGATCTCCAATGCTATATTGAAGCATGACTTGTTTGGCAGCAATCTTCTCTCGTACAAAGCGATATCGGAAGTCTTTGTGCTTACTACGTGCGTAGTAAACAGCATTACCTGAAAGACTAATCGCACTTTGATTGTCGCGGTAAAGAGTTATAGGTTTACTTTGAGGTCGGGTAGTAACTCATCTGCCAGCTGTTTCAACCAAAGAGCCTATTGAATGGCCGACGCTAGAGCCATATATTCAGCCTCACTTGTAGAAAGGGCTATATAGTCTGCTTTTTCCTGCATTTTTGTTTTATAAAGTTCGAAAGAGGAGCAAGTGTCTCGTCAGGTAAGTATGTATCATCATTAACATCTTTAAAATGAGCAAGATCATCAGAATTTTCTGAAACATAAATACATTGAGATTCATCCTGTGTTACTCTTCTGTCATGAACTTCTTTGTCAATATTTGTTATTACAGATTCTTCAGATTTATTATCAGGTAAGTATACATTTTTCTTTTCAATGTTATTAACTTATGTGTCTGTTATTTTTACTATTTTTCTTTTTTTTTCACGTATTATACATCATTTACTCTAATCTCTTTTAATTGAAGCCTCTAGAAACACAACATGTCAAAAGAAATAATAATCTTTTTTTGTTTCAGGAACTCAATTAACCTGTTCAATTAACATGTAGTCTTTTGTATTGCTGTAACTGGTTCCATTTAAAGTGGTGCTGACAAAAACACTCTGTATATTATACAAATTGAAAGCTAAAGCTTTAGCTAATTCAGTAAAACTGTTGTATAAAATAACTTGTCGAACTAAGTACTTTAAATTGATATAGTTTTTACATTTATGTAAAAACAAACCCTATATGTTAAGGCAAGCTTGCAAAAATACAATAGTGAAAACTTCATTTAAATCGGTTAAGCCGATTCTGAGATTAGCGTGAACAAGCGCACAGATAAACGAAATTTTAAAAATCATCAGCTTCACTACATTAATAAAGGTCCCCAATAACATTTTTTAGGCCAGTCGTAGCGCAGTGGCACAAAGTGTGACTGTAAAACCGACTGGTTGTGGGTTCGAACCCCACTCGAGGAGATGAAATATTTATTTAAATTTATATTTCCATTTCTTCGGTCTGGTGTCGAGGCAAATCGCGGCGTTAAGTTCTGCTACTCAACACGGAATGCCTCCAAAATTCGGCAGAAAGTGGGGAACGGAGTGTCTTAACACTAGGTTCCCTCTGCCTACCCTGCTGTGTGCGGGATACAGCGTGAAGCTGAATAACATTTTTTTCTTTTATATCTTTTGTTTACATGCACTGATCTGTTACGATTTTATTATAAGTTTAGATACAGTATTCTTTATATATCAATATAATATATATTTTTTTATTAGCCGATTGAAATAAAACAAACACTAAAAGTTAAGGGAAACTTGCTAAAATTTGTTAGACATATCGAAGATTAGCGTGAACAAACGCACAGAAACACAGAGAACATTAATAAATGCCCTTTATAATAGATTTCCTCATATATCTTCCATGTGCAGACAGCAATGCGTTTCAGTTTTTATATGTATAGATTCTAAGGATAAAAATTATAAAATAAACTTGTTCTATAAAAAAAATATTACAAATAAACAAAACAAACAAAGTTATAGTAAAAATCAAAAAAAATCTTCATTCAGCACCATTAATATGATTAAAGTGCTTGTCGCAAGATTTAAGTACTCGTATTTATTTAGTCTTAGATAAAGTTATAATTTAATTTACTTACTCACCTACGCAAGTAGTAATTATATTTCACGATTATTAAATGAAAATATAAAATTGCAGTTCAATCGGGTGAAAATATCATTACCTGAACAAACTTACATTACACAAGGTAAATAAAAGTTGTAAGAAAATGGGCTTTTTCTTTACCATAAAGGAATTTGGACTCTTAATTCTCTGTAGTCCTCGAATGGCCTGTAAACAATTATATATTAGTGACATCTACAAGTAATCTATTAAAATTTGTATTTCCTTCCAAGTGAAACACACAATTACAAACGAAAAAGGGCCCCGATATTTTCTAAGAAAACATTGATAGTGGAAAATTTCGCTTCGTTTTTTATAGATTTTGTCTTCTTCATGTTGAATCCCGTTCCTTTCCTTGAAACTAGGTTCCTAGGTTCCCTCTATCTACAGGGTAAATAGAGGGAACCTGGGAACCTCGTTTTAAGATACTCCGTTCCTATTAGAACACCTCCCTTGCCCACTTTCTGCCCATTTCTGATAGCATTTCGTGTTGAGTGACGGACGCAGATCTCGATGCTGAGCTTTGCCTCGCTATCAAAGCGAAGAAAATGAAAATATTAAATAGGGAATTAATTACCTCAAGTGGAAATCGAACCCACAACTTTTCACGTTTACAGTCGCATGCTTGTACCCATGCCCCACGACTGGCCTCAACTTGACTGGCATTAATTGATTAAAGTTTTTTTGTTTATATTTTCATATAAGTATTACAGAAATACCTGTAAGTTGCATGATCGTCTTTAAGTAAATTATTAGTACAATATATTACGGAATTAAGTGGAAAAGCTTGTACTCTGTTAATAGATTATCCCAGCGGGGTTTGGTTACGATATGGAAATTGTTAGAATGCTTTTTTCTTTTTTCTTAGTAATATTAAAAAACTATTTCCCTAAAAATTATAAAATATTAACCTTAATAGCTAAGTTCTTAAATTAATGTAAGATACATTGTTGTCTTCTGTATTGGATGATGTGAAGAAATTGAGCATTGAAAACAACTGCAG
>DWLH01000630.1:0-18018 GCA_018249795.1 Heliconius telesiphe telesiphe
CAATATTGTGCCAAACAACTTTAAAAATTCACCCTTAATGCAAAACATACAGTACCAGGTCAACATAAAATGTTAGGAGTAATTATTTTGTTTAAACCAGCATACGGACGGACGATCTTCCACAGAAAACTTATAAAGAAAAAAATAAAAAATATCAAAATAGAAGTAAAATATCAATCAATCAAATTAAAAATAGTAAGTAAAATAAATGCAAGAAGAAAAAAAAAACTTTACTTTGTTTCTTATTGAAAATTTCGCCGCAACATTTGACAGTTCACCCGCACCCCAAAGCACAGAATACTAAGGTCTCATAAATTGTTAGGAAGTAACAGTATCATCCCCATTGTCAACCCCTTTGTTGATGCGGGCGCATGTAGGCGTTCTTGTTATAAAGTCGCCGCCAGAAGAACGACCGCTGAAATAAAGTTGCATATTTTAAATATTTAGCAGTTTAAGTGAAACTTTGATTTTTTTTCGATCATAGAAGAGCGCGGAACAAACGAAAGGGAGGGAAGGCAGGACCGGCCTGAGTTTACACGTCAAACTTTTCCTTTCACACTTTTCCTATTATCATTCTATCCTTAACAGAATAACGCATATCTTAAATATTATAAATATACATAAAATGTAAATAAATTGGTATTAATTAGTACTTGTAATTAATCTGCATAATTTACCGGTAATATTTTTCCAGTACATTTATTTATTATATAAGGATTAGAGAAAAAAAAGAAATAAAGAATATTAGAATTTTTTTTTTCAAAGTCTCCTCCTCATTCGCAATTATTAATTGAATTTCAATTTCTATCTACTATATAATTAATGTCAAGAATTCACCCGCACCTCAGAATACAGTGTACCAAGGCATCATAAATGATGAAGAAAGTAGAAATTCCATTCCTACTATAGTTCCGTTTTTAGATGCGCGCGCATGGGGGTGGGTGGTAACCCGTATAATAATGCCACTTTCATAAGATTGTGGGCTAGGGCAGCACGACGACGGTAGTGAGACAAGACATAATAATATTCAACTCATTTATTATATATATTTAAATTGGTTATTTATATTTATATGAGGCCGGTCGTGGCGCAGGGGCACAAAGTGTGATTGTAAAATCGACTGGTTGTGGGTTCGATCCCCACTCGGGGAAATAAAATATTTATTTACAATTTATATTTCCATTTCTTCGCTCTGGTGTCGAGGCAAAGCGCGGCGTTGAGTCAACACGCAATGCCACCAGAACTCGGCGGAAAGTGGGGAACGGAGTGTCTTAATACTAAGTTCCCTCTGTCTACCCTGCTGCGTGCGGGATACAGCGTGAAGCTGTTTTTTTTTAATTGGTTATTTATTTATACGCTACAAAACAATAGAGGAAAACAATTTCACCATTACATTCGTAGCGAATAAATTTATGGCGCTGATATAGCGTGTTTCCAATTGATATTTATAAATAATATTAATTAATACTTATGCAATACCCACCCCCACAAGATCATTTATAATTTTTTATTGGAAAAAAAATCACATCACTTTTTTTTTTTTAAATAAAAATTCGAAAGATAATAAATAATATGGTGATATAAGATGGTTATTATATTCGTTCCAACTCTTTTTTTTTCAATAAATTTAATAATTAAGTATTATTTATATTAATTACGATTACTAACTAACTGACTACATTTTAAAGCTATTTTATTATTTTTATTAATTTTTTTTATCTATCATCTTCTTCCAATAATTTTTTGTTTATTGTTTGTTCGCCGTATTTTTTGTTCTTTTTTTTCTTTTTAAGGGAGAATTTTAATGATAGATTTTTATTTTATTATAATTACGCCGTATTAAAAAAATCTGAAAAAAAAAACACTTCAACCGAAATGCGCAAAATAATAAATAAATAATTTCATAATTTCCACAATTTCAAGAATTCGCCCGTAACCAAAATACAGAGCACCAGGGAATCATAAAGAATAAGGAATACTGGTAGAAATTACATTGCTACTTACGAACTAGTATATTTTCTGGATACGCGCGCATAGGACTGGTAAACTGTATAGTGCTACTTTTAACATCTTTTTGAAATTGAAAATTCATGAAAAATCTAATGGAAATTATTGTAAATCAAATATAAGTAGTAACGGCAATAAATTTTATATAATTAGTTGCCGTTATGTAGTAGTTAGCAGGTTAGCATACAACATTTTTAGTACTAGAAAAAATAATGAATGTAGGATTAACTTAGCTTTAAGATACTTTTTAGAAAACGTATAAAAATACCGACCGCCAAGCCATACGTGGCTTAGCGATCAGAGCACTTAGACGGCTATCAAATCCCGCTACATTCAAAATTTTTATACGTTTTCTAAAAAGATTTTTTATTTTCTAAGTGTGGAATAACCTTTAAAATTGTTAAAACGGAAAGTAAAAAAGATTTCAAAGAATATGGATGTTTGATGATATTTTTTTGTGACAGGTAATTTATCTTTACAGAGAACATAAATCAGAACAAGTAGGCCGCCATGGCGTAGTTGTGTGAGTGTAACGCGAAGGTTGTGGGTTCGATCCCCACTCGGGGTAATGAATTATTATTTATTAATTTTTTTCTTCTTTTACTCTGGCACTAAGGTAAAAACCTGGCGTTGAGTTCCGCCACTCAGTAAATTCGGCGAAAAGCGGGTAAAGCAATCAAGTAATTTCCATAACAACGTTAACACAAATTTTTGTTAGTTTAATAACATTAATAGCATTTTTTAATTTGTAATATATATATTTTATACCACCAAAAACTTCGTGTGAAAAACCAGCCAAATCTCGATGAAGCTGTTTGTTTCTATATTAAAAAATTATAAAATCTTTTGGTAAAGCCAAATCAAGTCTGAGGTTTCCTTATTGCCGATTTTTTTTATTCTTATTGCGATTTTTTTAATTCTTATATTTATATAGAAACAAACAGATTCATAGAAAGTTTTGATGTTCTGGTTCTAGAGTTAATACACTCAGTTCTCTACTTTCCGCCGAGTTCTGAACGCAATGCCGCGTTTTGCCTAGACACCAGAGCAAAGAAATGAAAATATAAATTTAATTAAATATTTCATTTCCTCGAATGGAATTGAACCCACAACCAGTCGCATTTTATGCCCCTGCGCCACCACTCCCCGCCCTCTTTTTTCCATAACGTTTTTTTTTCATAATATTCACAAACAACCTTATAAATTCACCCGCACTCCAAAACATGGAGTACCAAGCCATCATAAATTATGAGGATATTTAATATCCACCCCCATAAAACTATTGTTAACACCTAAGGGCTGCGCGCGCATAAGGGCGTGTCTATTATAAAAGCATCATCACAAGAACATTATTATACTTTATAATTTTTTTTTAATACTTTAACAAATTTAAGACCAAATAACTCCATTTAAAAAAATAAAGCTGCTAAACACTCTATCTCTTATTCTTTTTTTACATATTCAAATTCTATTAACTAGGTTTTTATATAAAAATTGTTACGGAAAATAAAAGGAATTAAAAATTGGACATACAAAAAGCACAATCAATATTCATTAATAATCATTATTATTATAATTTATTTTTTAATAAGAATAATGTCTAAAGAAATTATAAACATAAACACAACAAAAATAACTTTAAATGTTTAGTGCAAACCACTTTACAAATCAAATTTCTTCCGCTTCTTCATCTTCTATCGCGTGACGTCATACGGCGTCTCGAAGGAACGCAATTTTTAAGTGAAACTTTACAACGAATTTATATTTATATTTGTACGAGTACTCGCATTAAATGCCATAAATTTTGTGATTAAATTTTGTTGTGTTGGTGTAACTCACTGTGAATAATATAAATATAGTTATGAAACAGACAAGGCAAACGAGCGTTCGGGTCACCTGATGGTAAGTGATCACCGCCGCCCACGACCCCGTGCAGCACCAGAGGAGCTACAGGTGCGTTGCCGGCCTTTAAGAAGGGTTGGTCGCCGGAGCCCGGCATTACCTGATGCGAAACGCAGTGGCATAAAGCCACTACTTCACGCCGGTTTTAGGCCGGGGGTGGTAATGATCCGGTCGAGTCTGATCATGCGTGTTGCCATTGCTGGCGACGTGACTCTACCACGCGTACTTTAGTCGCCTCTTACGACACCACCAGTACCAGGATGATCCTATTCTAAGTCGGGATCACACGGCACAAAATACTGCTACTTATTATTTTGAATACACTGCAACGGTAGGAATATACCAAGCGGTATTTAAATAAAATAAAGTTAAGTAATTAAATTAAATCAGCTTCACGCTGTATCCCGCACACAGCAGGGTAGGCAGAGGGAACCTAGTGTTAAGATACTCCGTTCCCCAAGTTAAGTAATTGTTTTCCATTAAGTTAAGTGAAAGGAATGAAAAGCAACATATTGGCGTTTATGATTATCGGAGATGACCATTTAAATAGCATTTCAATTTAAATAGCATTTAACTAGTAAAACCCAAAGAGTTCTTCCTGTTTTCAATTGTTAAACATGGGTCAAGCGGATGGCCTCAAGCAGTTACAATTTTTTTTAACATTATATGATGCCTCCTGATCGGTTTCCAGGAGGCGCGAGTTCGGGTCCCGCTTCGTTAATTTTTTTATATACGTGTTTCCTGTATTACATTTTTAAATAAATATTATATGACAGTTATATTTTTTTTATTGGCTCACGCTGTGTCCCGCACATAGCACAGTAGACAGAGAGAGTCTGGGAACCTAGTCTTAAGACACTTCGTTCCCATGAAGACACTTCCGTTCCACACTTCCTGCCGAATTCTGGTGACACTGCGTATTGAATGGCGGAACTCAACGCCGCGCTTTCCCTCGTTTTTAGACCGTACAACAGTATCTATTATAAATATCTCATGCATATACATACATATAAATCGTATTCGTATTAAAAACGTCCTCAAATATCGACTGTTGCACATCTAACTAAAATGTGCATGCATAAAACCCCATTTACCACTTTATAAATTCACCCGCAATTCAAAACACGGAGTACTAAGGCATCATAAACGACAAGAAAGTAAAATAGTCAACTTACAAAGACCACCGGTGGTCCACGGACCACTGGTTGGGAACCAGTGTTCTAGACCAACTTTCTCTTGATCAAGGACCACTTTTAAATCATTCTTGGTAGCAGGGACCACTATGCATGTAGGTATAATAAAATTAACTGTGATAATCAAACAAAAACTTCCCCTCACCATCCCCAGTCATAAAATTAAAATCGTTCGAGGACCATATTTAGGCTTCTGCGGACCACCGGTGGTCCGCGGACCACTGGTTGGGAACCAGTATTCTAGATCAGTGTTCTAGGTCAGTATTATCTCGATTTTATTTCCGAGATTCATATATAGAGCGATAATTTTAAATTATTGTATGGCTCAAAAGTTGTATTGTGGAAATAAAAATAAAAAATTTCAATACTTCTGAACTAAAAATTGCTAAATACTTATTTAGAAAACGTTTAAAAATGTTAACGTAGCGGGACTCGAACTAGCGCCTCCTGGAAACTGACCAGGCGCTCTGACCACTAAGCCATACGTTCTCATCAAGCTACGTCGACATTTTTATACGCTTGTTACGCCTCTCACCCGGCGCGGGTTCAAGTCCCGCTACGTTCAAATTTTTGTACGTTTTTCTAAATAAGTATTTTTCTCTCCTGAGTGTGGAATAACACTTTAAAAATATTAAAAATAAAAATTGCTAAACCTACATTAAAATGGATATATAATGAAAGAGATGAAGAAAGGACGGCATGCAATATCAGTGAAAAAAATGGTAAGATATTAAAACAAGTGAATGAAGTGGTATACTTGGGAAGTATGTTCAGTAGAAACGGAAGATACGAGATGGATGTGGAAAGGCGTATTGATGTCGGTAACAAGGTTAACGGAGCCTTAGCTGCATTGATGAGACGGCGAAACGTCAGAACAGCTGCGCGTTTGACCGTACACAATACAGTGTTGGTACCGACGCTGTTATACGGCAGCGAAACGTGGGTATTACAGAAGAAGAATGAAAGAAAGATGAAAGCTGTGGAGATGCGATCTCTTCGTAGGATATGTGGAGTCAGCTTAGCTGATCGAATCCGCAATGAAGAGGTACACAGAATGGCAGGTACTAGCGAGGATGTCACGGTGAGAATGAAGAAGAACGTGCTCAGCTGGTTTGGGCACGTCGAACCAATGAGTGATGAAAGAATGGCAAAAAAGATTTATGATGGAAAAGTGAGCGGTAAGAGAGGTAGGGGGAGACCTCGGTTGACCTTCGAAAACACAGTATCGAAGATACTGGAGGAAGGTCACGTACAAAGCATGAGGAACCCCCGGAGGGCATGTATAAAGAGGTTGATGACAGTGGACGAGGCGAAAGAGGTATGTAGAGACCGTAGCGTTTGGCGCTCCGTTCTCTCTGACTACCCCGCTAGGGATAAAGCGTGAAGTTAGTTGTAGTAGTAGTAGTAGTAGTAGTATAATGAAAGAAATCTTACCCAATACCCATGGACCAACGATGATCCGTCGTTGTTACACCCCCCTGTATAATCTGTCGATATGTCTAACCCGTTTTCGCCGAAGAAATAAATTAAAGAAAATAAGATAAAAACATTGTTATTAATTATTATTTAGTTAATAAATAATAACTTTTTTTATATAAAACTTAGTCAGTATACCAAACAAATTTAATTTTTCACCCACAATCCAAAATACGCAGTACCAAGACATCATAAATAATAAGGAAACATCCGCACTTGCAAACCATTCCTAAGTGCGCGCGCAGAAGGGATGTGATAAAGTCACCTCCACAAGATCATGGCGAAACTCAAGCTATTATTACCAAAAGTAAATTAATATACTTATGTTTCATTTAAAACATGTGAAAATTATCCATATGTTAAATAAAGTCTGGAATGATTAATAATTTGATTACATTAATATTTAAAAAAATCGATAACTATATGAAATCTTCGAAATAAGTATCCAAACGTATTATTCACGTGAACTAAAAAAACATGTCAATAACAACTTTATTGACAATAAAGTTTAAATTATTAATTAAAAAAAGACGTCTCTAACCACTTTTTTTTGTTCGATTTTTATTTATACTGTAATTACTGTTATTAATTAAATGCAGCTATTAAAGGAATAAAATTGTAATTTTTTCTATGATTTAATACTGTCATATCATGATATAAAATGTACGACGATGTATTTAATTTTTTTTATTTTTTTTTATTATGTATTCTCTTGCATTGTTACTTTGTAATATGCAATATACACTTCTATATTAAGTGACACGTTGCTATGACAAGGCATATTGGTTCTCTGATCAAGAAATGTAGTTAGTTAACAAATTAACTTCTAGCAGCACTAAGTAAGAGTTCACCCTCACTCTAAAACAAAGAGAACTAAGGCACCATAAGTATTAAGGAGTTTTTTCATCCCCATCAACAAGAGAGGCGCACGCATGGGGGTGTGTTCAATGTGAAGGCACACAACCACAACTACTACCCACCACAAGATATAATAGAAATTGAACTTAACTTACTTTCATAAATAACAAAAAAACTAATTATATTTTGTGATATGAAATAAAAAATATTCTCTTTTTCTACTGAGATTTTATGAGCAGCAGTATAATAAAAGCGGTCATAAAAAATGTGAAAAAATTAATTTATATATTATACTTAATTAAAGTCAATACTTATTATATGAATAATAATTGAGAAAATTATCGCTATATAAATACATAAATTGAAAAACAAAAGATGTTTTTATATGTAACGTTACGTATATATTAAATTTATCAGCTATTAATATTTTTTTGTATTCTGCATATTATTTAGATATAATATTCTTCGAATTTGAGATACCGCATTTTTAAGAACTACCATTTTTTCAAGATTATTTATAATAAACAAGCGGCGCGCCCGCGGCTTCGCCCGCTTAAGCTACATGATTATTGATCTAATAAACAGAAAATACGACCAATGATTGATATTTATAAAAATATACATAAAACTAATCTTTCCGTTCTTTTTACCTATATACGTCTCGTCAAAATTTTAAAACTCTGTTAAATGTGCTGATGTCAGTGAATAATTTAATTTACTCTTTCAGAAAGAGCCTTAAATGTTGAATTATTGAATTGGAGGATTCATAATATTCTTTGTAAAATAACTGTAATGATTGCATATTAACACCTGTACAGTTTTTAAATTAGTTACATATATTATTGGCTAAATGTACAATTGGTAAATATGTAGTTATTACAGAGTACACGTAGAAAGGCTGGTTTTAGCCATTTTTATATATATTTATTTCAAACGAACGAACGAACTGAAGAATCTATGTATTTACTTTACTTAATATTTCTTTGAAGATTAAATCGATCTTTATTTCTGTGTTGAATTTATTACGACTTAAACTTAACTGCTATGGTTTATGAAGTTACTACCTTAATATGTAGTTATTACCGTTAGAAATATATAAAATAGATTGGTATCCAAGAGACGGTAAAAGGAGAAAGAGGAGGCAGCACAGAAGATAGGAGGATGAGATAAAATTAACAGGAGGTCCCCATTGGAGAAGGGTTGCTAGGGAATTGAAAAACATTGGAAAATGTTGGAGAAGGCCTTTGCCAACACGCACACTGAACTCAGAGATATACTGTGACTATATTACTAATAAATTTAATATTAAGCTCAGGATAACAGGCATAATGTAATGTATGTAATGTATAATAGTTATGACAGAGTGCACGTAGAAAGGCTGTTTTTAGGCATTTTTATATAGTTTTATTTCAAACGAACGAACGAACCGAAGAATCTATGTATTTACTTAATATTTCTTTGAAGATCAAATCGGTCTTTATCTATGTGTTGAAATAATTACGACTTACACTTTACTGTTATTATTTATGAAGGTAACTTTCAGTAACAATTCAATTTTGTTTACTTTATTGTTTGCACTCTGAACGATAGTGCTTTAAAAATATATATTTTTATCAACAGTCATATAACCAAGACGTTTCGAATGTCATTCTTTAGCCAAGAATATTACCAGCGCAATTGTTATATAACATTTGCAGGCAAACTAATTAATGCCTTCAGTTCATTCAAATATATAAATGCCGATAACGTTTTTTTAATGGACCGATTTTGATAAAACAAACTTTAAATGTTAAGTTGAGTAAAAGCAAAGCAATTGGCGAAACTTTTAAGTAAATCGGTTCAGTACTTTCAGAGAAAAATGTAACCTTACAAATAGACAGACAGACAGACAAGAAATCAAAAAAAAATATTTTTTGATTTCTATTATTCTTTTTAAGTGTCCCTATATCCATTTCAGTCAAATTTACTAAATGTACAGACAAAATATTTTTACTGTTTTATTATTTTATATATAGATATATAACGTTATAACGTTTAACGTTTATTTATAACGTTAACAATTCAACTGTTCATTGCACTATTTATTGGCACTTATTTTGCTTTACCAACACAACTTTAACAATTCACCCTTAATCCAAAACAAGCGGTACCAAGGCACTATAAGCGGTAAGGAGATATTTCCACCCTACTAGCACCAGTCAACCGGAGTATGCGCGCGCATGGGGGTGTATCCGTTATAAAGTCACTAACAGATGTTACATTTAACATTTATACAAAACATTCGCAATGTGATATAATTCAACGCCAGAATAGACTTTTTTGTATTAAATATTCTTATAAAATTAAATAACATAGATCTTTTACCCGACTGCGCGACGCAAAGGGGGTAATGTGTTTGTAAAATAAATTAATCGCTAATACGAATACTTGCAACGGAACATCAGAAAATGCAAAAGACAACAACAGTAATAATAACTGTTGCTCTTGCTTTTAACAACAATAAGTACGAGTACATAGAAAGTCCGTCGAGCCCGTCGTGGCGCAGGGGCACAAGCGTATCACTGTAACCCTACGGTCTTGGGTTCGATTCCCACTCGAGAGAATAAATTATTATTATTTTCATTTCTTCGCTCTGGTATGCAAACGAGGGGCGTTGAGTTCCGCTACTCAACACTTAATGACTCTTAAATTCGATAGACTGTAAAACTAGGCTCCCTCCCTCTGACTAACCTGTTGTGTGTGGAATACAGCTGAAGCTGAAAATAATGAAAATAATTCTTCTAAAAACCCACACACATAATATAGAATATATTCACACATTCACAGTCACATCCATATAATATATATAGATAGATTTTTTTAACAATTCAACCTCACCGTCTCTCTAAAATACAAAATACCAAAGCACCATAAACGATGAGAAGACTTCATTTGATGCCTACAATACAACCGCTACGTGAATATGATGCGCGTGCATTAAGATGAGTCCAGTCGTGGCGCAGGGGCACGTATGACTGTAAAATCGACTGGTTGTGGGTTCAATCCCTACTCGAGAAGATGAAATATTAATTTAAATTGATATTTCCATTTCTTCGCTCTGGTGTCGAAGCATAGCGCGGCATTGAGTTCAGCCACTCAACACGCAACGCCTCCAGAACTCGGCAGAAAGTGGGGAACGGAGTGTCTTAACACTAGGTTAAGCTTAGTTAAGCTGTGCATTAAGGTGAACACCTTATAAATCTTCTGTCACATGAAGTTAAATACTTAATAAGTTCTTTGATTTTCACAATTATTACATATTTTAATTTATATTTAGTAATATTTAGTATTACACATTTTTGGTAACCCGACGTTTCGAACACTTTCCAGTAGTCCGTGATCACGTGTAGACTGAGGTGGCTGGCAGTCGTCTGTCAGTTGACGTAATTATTATATGAAACTATTTATAAGGTAGTTTGACGAAATTTCAACCGAAACGTCTAACAATTCGGCACTCTCTGAATATAAATAACTAGCGGCCAACTCGCAGCTTCGTCCGCATACCACCTATAATTATTTTATTATGCTGCGTAAGATTGATTATATAATTTATACATTCAATATTTTTTTATCATTTATAGAAAGTGCAAGCATAACGTGGCTGCTTGCGAGGACGAAATCGGTGGCAAGTGCGGCCCCCGCAGGACTCGAGCCTATGCTTGCGGCCGTAAACAGACCGGTGAATTATTTTAATTTTACCTTTTTTCGAAAAGTATACCTATACAGAAAGCTTATATTCATAAAAAAATATTGATGATGGAATAAGTTTTGTTATATAATAAAAATATAATAAAAAAACATTAAAATATCACCTTGTAAATTTCAATTATTTTTGGTCACAAAATGTCTTTTTGTGACTTATTTATGACAGATAATATATAGACTTTATTTTAGAATTAATCAAGAAGATATTTTTTTTTGTACAATATACTTACATATATTTAACTATTTCTGCAGCGCACGCACATAAAGTAATACGATGGCGTTCCTAATGATTGTTATTTAATGATTTAAGGCTAAAATGAAATCCTAATGTTAAATAGCCTATAGCACTCCTGCAGAATGTAGCTTTCAAACAAAACAAACAAAAAGTAAATCCGACCAGTAGTTCCAAAGATCTTAGCGTTTACACAAACATACAAAATCTTCCGCTTTATTATATTAGTATAGATTCTTAGAAACATACGCGGGATTACATTTTATTAACAAAGGACTAAAATTTACACAATAACATACTATATTACTAAGTTATATTGATAAAGGATTATTTTAAAATTACGTAATTAAAAAAAAAGTAAATATAAAAAGTTAAATGCTTTATTTACTAGGCAATATCGTAATCCATTCCAATAATACAGTACCTTCTGGGTAATTAAATTGACTGTTTAGTGAGAAGAATATATAAATAATAAAGTTTCGGCCAATTCAATAAGTCAGTTATTTATAGCAATTTTGTAAACAACATTCTTGTTAAACATGGTACTTTTTTATTTATATATTTATACATCGATTGAAATAAAACGATCACTAAATGACAAAACACAATAGTGATAATTGCAATTCTGTAACTCGGTTAAGCTGTTTATGAGATTAGTGTGAATAAATGCACTGACAATCATTGTTTTAGGTGGCGTTAAGTTACGTATTACTGCGTTACTTAACGCCGCCAATAACATTTTTTCTTTTATATGTCATGACTACACCGAGTGGATCTAGAATATTCGACTGCAATAAAACATTTGTTCTTATAAGATATACATACATACATATATATATATATATATATATATATATATATATATATATATATATATATATATATGTATATTTTATAAAAACAAATGTTTTAACACATATATATATATATATATATATATATATATATATATATATATATATATATATATATATATATATATATATATATATATATATATATATATATATTATATAAAAAAATATATTTTAACACATATATATATATATATATATATATATATATATATATATATATATATATATATATATATATATATATATATATATATATATATATATATATATATATATATATGTGTTGTTTACATATGAACTTGTGTCATTATTAACGTCACTTTGCATTTTAAATATAAATAGCATATTATCCTGTTATATTATTATACTTTGTATATAATTCGAGTCAATAATTTTGTAACGTGAACACAAATTTTATATAATAAATATTATTATATGGCATTTTGTAAAATGACTGACCCCTATCGAAGCAATATACCAAGATAAGAAGCAATATTTGATGTTCATAGTTTCGTTATAGTTCGTTGGAAATGAAATATTTATTTACATTTACATTTTCATTTCTTCGCTCTGGTGTCGAGGCAAAGCGCGGCGTTGAGTTCCGCCACCTCAGCACGCAATGCCTCCAGAACTTAGCGGAAAGTGGGAAACGGAGTATCTTAACACTAGGTTCCCTCCCTCTGCCTACCTTGCTGTATGCGGGATACAGCGTGAAGCTGATTTAATTTGATTTAAATTTAGTTTCGTTATTTTGCATAGGATTGTTTTAAACATAAAATATAAAGTATTTATATTACTGGTTTTTTTTTTGTAATTATTGAACATATTTATATTAATTAGTAGTTTGTTAGTTAGTATTTTTATAATTTTACAACAAACAACTTTAGCAATTCACCCTTAACACAAAATATAGAGTACTAAGGTACCATAAAACAAAAAGTAGTATCAATTCCACCTCTATTTGCCCCAGTAATCCTATTTAAAGTGCGCGCCCATGAGTGTTGCCATAATAGTGTCGTGTCAGGAAGATATCATTGATAGATTTCAAAATTTTTTTTCTGGTTTGCAATTTTACCACGTAAGGCCGCCCTAGCCCGATTTTTTTAAATCTTTAAAAAAAAAATACAAACGTATATGGTCCCCTATTTTCTTTATTCGGAAAATTTAAACAAAAAATACATGTTAAGGATTTTTTATACAATCAAGGTTGCCAGATGGCCCGGTAATCAGGGAATAAAACTGATCTAACGGAACCAAAGTTCAATAAACCTGAAAGTAAATTTCTATCTTTCTTTTTTTTTGTTATTTTAAATATTTTGTGATATTTGTGATTTTGTAGTATATTTGTGAAAATTTTAATGTTTAAGACTAAATTGGAATTACATTCAAGTGGGGCAGATTACGTAATTAATAATAATATTATGTTAGAACTAATGTAAAAAAAACCTGTAAATGGTCACTATTTTAGGTTGTGGGTTTTATTTAACAAATATTTTTTTTTGTTATATTTTATCTAACGTACGAATTATAATTATAAACAACATCTAATAACAAAATGGTAAAATCTATAATAATTGCTGTTTATATAATAAAAATACAAAAATCGTAAAATTAAAAAAAAAGATTTAGTGATGCTCCTCCTATAACATCAGTTTGTTATCAAATTATCGGATTAATCCATATGGATTATATAAATACAATATATACACTAAAATTAAATAAATGATATGATTTTAAAAAATCGTTAATTTTTTACCACAACAACTTTAACAATTCACCCTCAACCCAAAATACGGAGTACCAAGGCACCATGAGCGATGAAGAGTAACAACTTCATCCCTTCCAGCCCAATAGCTTTCTAAGTGCGCGCGCATGGGGGTTTATCAATTATAAATAAAGTCGCTACAACAAGATCCATTTAAAATTTGCCGTCGGGGCGCAGTCGTGACGCAACAGCACAAGTGTGTGACTATATACGTGACGGTGGTAGGTTTGATTCCCATCAATCATCATCGTAGGTTTGATTCATCTTCGCTCTGATAACGAAACGCGGGGCTGGGTTCCGCCACTCAACTCGCAATGCCTCGAAGAATGGGGCGGAATGTGGGTAACTTAGTGTCTTAATGCTAGGTTCCGTCTGCCTACCCTGCCATATGCAGAATTCGGCCATATGCAGAATTCGGCGTGAAGCTGAAAATAAAACGCATTCAATAATAATAAAATGACGTTTTTTTCTATTCTTTAGGCATTTTGAACGAGTCAATTAGCACTAATCACTTCGTCAATGTCACGTATTTTATGAAAAAAACCACGAAGAAGCTAGTGAAAGAGAGATAGATAGGAGAGAGAGACGGTATAAAATAGAGATAATTCTCTCTTATTTACAATTTTTTTTTTAAACAGCAACTGTTTGTTTCACCCTCAATGCAAAATACGGAGTACTAAGGCGTCATAATCGGTAAAGCAGTAAATTATTTATTATCAAGTAACATAAATTAGGACTCATTTTGTTAGTAACAATAAAAAGCTTAAATGTCAATGTTAGTATTTAAGTTGTTTATCCATCCCACTCGAAATGGGGTAACAATGGTTTACGTACACACAATTAATAAATATTAATCTTATTGAAATTCTCTTTCCATTATTTGTTTGAAATTACTTTTTTTGAAATGACACAAACATTTGGTATTAATTATTCAGCAACAATTAATATTAATTAATAAATTAATTATTATTATTAATTAATAAATTAATTATTATTATTAATTAATAAATTAATTATTATTATTAATTAATTCACAATTCAGCACTTAGAATTTATCTTAAAAAAATTTAAGCCCGCAAAATGTATTTTTCATTATTAATAAATAAATAGCTGGACATTAAATAAAGCAAGCAAGCTTAGTAAGGAACTTAAAAAATAAAAAAAAAATAAGGGATGAAACAACATTTCACCCTCACTCCAAAATATAAAATACTAAGGAATCATAAACGATAAAGATATTTTGATTTCGTGTCCAACACCACCACTTCTGTTGTGATGCGCGCGCATAGGGGTGTTTCCCATATAAAGCCTCTTTCATAAGATCTTACTAAATGTTGACTGCTTTTGCATCTATGGAACCAAGTAGATTTAACTTAAACTTTGAATGGTAAAATAATGTAAAATGAATGGTGAAATAAAATACATTAGAAATACTTTAAATTCTTTATATTACTAATTTACAGAAATCTATTTTAGTGATAAATATGTTACTATTATGTGACTACGTAGTTATAAATATTATAATTTTTACTTTCTATTGTATATTTTAATATAAATCATATACTAGCTGCTTTATGAAAGTAAAGGCAACACCCCTATGCGCACGCATCCTATAAAGGAGTGGGTGTAGGGTGTAGGTAGGTTGTATTAGTAGGGTTGTATTTGTGGATTCTTATCGTCTATGGTATCCTAGTACTCCGTATTTTGGTTTAAAGGTGAATTCTTAAAGTTGTTGGTTAAATAAATAAGTGGTAAGAAGAGCTCGCTCTCTAGCTGTACAAAAAAAAATCCATAGTAGATAGAGTCTGTTATTTATTAGTGCTCAGCCCAGCTTTTGTACTTTTAAATAAAATTTTGTAAAATAAAAAAAATTACATAAATAAATATTATGTTTGATTTATTATCATTGCTTACAATCAGAAAGAAATACCTAATAATTTGTATGGAGATTATGATTAAACTATATATAAACTTTATATATTTTGGAGAGTATGAATGAATCTCTTGACAAAAGGAATTCAGGGAAATATATATAGGTTACTTGATTTAACATTGTCCACCTAAGTCGCCTTACTTCATACTGAACTCCTAAAGCAAGTAAGAGGTGAGGTGAATAAACTCAAGAGATAGATGATTAACTCTTTATTTCTTTTTCTTCAGCTTCGCGCTGTATCCTGCATTAAGCGAGTAGGCAGAGGGAGCCTAGTTCTAGGACACTCCGCTGCCCACTTTCCGCCAAATTCCGGAGGCATTGCGTGTTGAGTGATGGTGATATCGGCGTTGAGTACCGTCACTTAAAACGCTAAGTCCACGGAATTTGCAGAAAACAATCAACAATCTTTACAAAATAAAAGGAATTTATCCTCAAAATTCATTTGTAACTTGTACTCAGAACTACGAAAAGTATTAATATTGATGATTATAATAATATAATGAAAAATGTATCCTCTTAATTAACCTTTTTTTGTTTTTGAGGAAATATTACTTATTCCAAAAATTGGCCAATTAAATAAGATATCTACGATTAGAAAAATATATTATTTTATACGATTACTACATAAACAAAAACAGTGTATGGCTTAGTTGCTCTCATTGTGTGCCATATTTACATTTTCTTAATTCAAATTCCTAATTCTTGAAGTTCTTGCTAGTCATGGCGCAAGGGCACAAAGTGTGACTATAAAATCGACTGGTTGTGGGTTCGATCCCCACTCGAGGAGATGAAATATACATTTCCACTTTTCTTCTTTTTAATGTGTATTTCCATTTCTTCGCTCTGGTGTCGCGGCTAAGCGCGGCGTTGAGTTCCGCCACTCAACACGCAGTGCGTCCAGAATTCGGCGGAAAATGGGTAACGTAGTGTCTTCACACTAGGCTCCCTCTGCCTACCCTGCTGTGTGCGGGATGCAGCATGAATGATAAAAAAATCTCATAAAAAGTAAAATGCGCGCGCATTTCATGACGCAATAAATGGAATACTTCTTTATCACCTATGTTACCTTAGTACTTTGAATTTTGGCGCGAGGGTGAAATAGAGTTCATGGTACTTGTTCCTTACTGTACTACGGAAGTGATTCTTCTACCTTCTTCTTCATTAAGTGAAGAAAGCCTGTGAAGAAAAAATACGATTACAGTACTGCCGATGAGTCGTGGCCGCTATTGTAGTAACATTTATGGAGGCCACGAATCATCGGCCGTACTATATACATACATGCGTATTTTTTACATAAAAAAAAAGGAAAAAACCTCTTGACAAACAAAAACCATTAATTAATTAGAGAGAGATAGGAGGAAAGAATGTATTTTTTTTCTTCTTGCACATTCATTTAGAGAACAAAAGGATTTTTTAATAGTTCACCCCAACACCAAAACATTGGATACCAGGGGAGCATGATAGACGTGAAAGTTAATTTTTACTAGTAACCACGGATAGTAAATAAACATGGCATGCGCGCGCACGGGGGCGTGCCCAATAAGTAGTTGCTGTCCCATTCTGTCACTGTACTGGTGTAACCGTACGTTTTTATTACAAATTATATAAAATATAACTTTCAAAGCTACTCTATCTATATCAATATAATAAAAATGCGAAAAGCGCGGCGTTGGGTTCCGCCAACATGTTATTTAAACACGTGATATTTGTATGTGTGTAAGTTTCGATGACAACGATCAAAAAAATGAAGTCCACACGAACGAAATTGAGGAGCTTCTACCATACTATAGTTAGTTAGTCTAAGTAGGATTTAATTAGGATCGATCAGAAAGAAAAAAAATCGTAGGTCAACCTCGTAGTAAAATACAAATTACCAAGGCATCATAAACCACGAGAATGTGGTAATTTCATCTCTTACTTGTATGACTTGTTTGTTAGTCATCCCTTATAAAATGCATGCGGAATGTAGGTACACAATCGTTATTATAATACAAATATAATAACGTTGACAAGACAAGATTTTTTTAATTTATTAATGATACAATACAAAA
>DWLH01000631.1:0-18006 GCA_018249795.1 Heliconius telesiphe telesiphe
CGTATCTATATATTTTTTTTAGTTTAATTTTTTTTTATACGTTTTCTTAATAAGTATTTTTATTGAAAAATCTCCCTATAGTGATGCTAACGACATAAATAAGTTGTAACAACCGTACAACTTATTTATGTTATTAGCATCTCGATGAGAATATAGCGTAGCGATAGCGTAGTTAGAGCAATTGGACGGTTTCCAAAGAGCGGGTTCAAATTCCGCTACGTTCAAATTTTTATAAATTTTCTTAATGAGTATTTTTCTTTCGTAAGTGTGGAATAAAACTTTAAAAATGTTAAAAAAGCGGTAAATTGTAAATAAAAATGGGGACCTTTATTTCGAAGCTGGCTAATAATAAAAAACAGTTCAATTCATATAATTTAATATCCAATCTCTGTATTTGGCTACATCAGTGTACACAGTATAGGCACTTGGATCACAAATATCAGAATCTTTACGGGCAAGTGTTAGAGATACGATTCCTTTGACATACCAAGCTCCTGTTATATCATTTAGTAAATAGCCATACTCTTTTTCAGCATCACGTACAAACACCATGAAACCACCTCCGCTGTCTCCATTACATGCTGCGGTGCCTAAAATATGTGTAAATTTTATAATTTTAACTTTATCTACTTCTTAGGCTTCGGCTTCGCCCGCATACCACCTATACAATTTATACATACATATACATTTATAAATAAAAAAAGAGAAGCACAACGTGGTTTCATGAGTGGATGTCACCGTCAGCAAGGGCGTTCCGCGGAACTCGAGTCTAGGCTTGCGGCCGTGAGCGAAGAATTGTTACAGAGCGTTGAATTATTTTAATTTTAAAAAGGTAAGGAAAAGTACGTCCAATTTACATGCTATAAAAACCAAAGTTTTCAAATATTTGTTTTATACAAAATGCTTTATTGTGACTTATTTCTAAAAGATGGACAGATTTAGAGAAATTGAATATTTTTGTAGTACAATATACTTACATTTAACTATTTCTGTTAAAGATATATGATGGGCTTCCTTATTATTGTTATTTCGTAATTAAAGGCTAAATACACTGTAATGTTATATAGCCAATAGCACTCCTAATGAACGTAGCTTTTATACAAAAGCAAAAGAGACAAATCCGACCGATAGTTCCAGAGATATTAGCGTTTAAACAAACAAACAAACAAAAGGACGCACGAACGAACGAACCAACAAACAAACAAACCCTTCTGCTTTATTTTATTAGTATAGATGTATTGTAGTAGATTCTAACTTGTAACTGTAAGCTCAATTACTTAATAGCTAATTCAATGGTTAGAAAATATTTTTTAAAATATATTTTTTCTGGCTATCTTCCAAATTGAAAAAGATCAGTAAAGATAAATAATTAACAAACTACATCATATAACGAATGGAGGATGTCATGAATGCAGCATCTAACTCTAAACGAGTGTATGTTGTGGGTTCAATTGTCAATCGGTAGAATGAATTATATTCAATTCCTTATTCTGAAAACAAGACAAAGTACAGAGTTGAATTCTGCCACTCAACAGGAAGAGAAAGTGGGTGGCGGAGTTTCTTAAGTTTAAATTCCCTCTCTGTTCTTCTCTCTCTGCTCTCTGCCTATGTGAGATACAGCGTTAAGATTAAAACTGACTAACCATTATTATAACCAGCGCAAAATTTCTTTCCATTTAACATATTAGTGTAGAAAAGTGGCTCATATCTAATACAAGTGACGTCAGTTATTACAGGCATTGTGGCTTCTCGAAGGTGTTTCGATAATTTTTCTAATTGATCTATACCCCACCCTGTAACCTGAAAATTTACATTTATCATTTAAATGTGTAAATATAAACGAATTGTAATGTATATTAAGTCGCCATCGTCTGACGGTAACCGTGGTTGTTGTGGGTTCGATCCAAACTCTTATAGACAAAGCGTGGTATTGTGTTTCGCTATTATTTCACAATATCTTACAAATTGGAGAAGTGGGGAACAAAGTGTCATTATATTACTGTTCATCTGCTTTCTAGTACAGCAATATGCGTAAAAAACCTGAAGCTAAAAATAAATAAATAGGTTGTAAACGTAAAGTAAGTAACTACTTTTTGTTAATAACTAAATCACATTAACAAAAATTTAACAATACGTAACATTTTTGAATTGAGTAGTACTAAGTTTTAATTAGAGAAATGTGAGCAAAAAAGTAAATTAGCGGCGTTCAGTTCCGCCGCTCAACATGCAATGACTCCAATTCCACTCCACTCCACTCCAATTCAGGGAAGAGTGTTGTAATGGGCACAGAGTGTCTTAACACTAGGTTTTTAGGTTCCATCTGCTTATTGTGGGCAATATGCGGGATACAACGTGATGCCAAAAAATCGTAAAAAATAAAAAAATCCTTACCGTACCACTTATTTCATATGAATATAACCGATCACATATATCATCAAGCCATATACAAGCTGGTTGAACGTAATTGTTAAAAACGGCTTCTGAACTTAGTTTCAACTGGGTTATATCGTTATCCAATGTTTTATGATTGAAATCTTCTTGCACAATTACTTTTTATACCTGAAAATATATTAAAAAAGTATTAATTATAATTTGCTTTACAAAAGAAATTTATTTAAGGTTATTTTGACACGATAGCAAAGCGTTTGGCTGTTAACGTGATGGTTGTGTTCGAAGTACGTTATAGGAATGTATTATATGTTACGGGTAATTCTGGAACATGGAGTAATCCTAAGATTACACGGGTACACTTAGTATTACCCAAGCGATTCGGGCTAAGTCCGAATAATTATTGATTTTTTTTTTAATCGGAATTTACTCATACTTGCCTTAGTCTACTCAGTGCTAGCTGAGTAATGTTAAATTAATTAATGAAATTAATAAAACTTATTAATGAAAACATAAAACTGAATAAAGTTTTATGTTAAAGATACAAGAGATTATATAAATTGTTAATGCTCTTAATAGCATTTGCGTAACAACTTTAATAGGATAAAAATATTTGTTAAATTTTAAATTTCTATTGAAATAGATATTATTTATTGGAGACAATTAAATCCAACGACTTATATTGATCTCACAAATCAATCAACATCACGAATCAGTATTCTAATACAACCTTAAGATAAACGAGATAACGAGTACCTTCAGAAACATCATACACAAACGTCCCGGAGAGTTCAACAAAGACTGTTGCACATCCACGGTCAGGTAGGACATTCACATTCACCGTGTAGGGGTCGGGGCAGGGCTCTTTCTCTTTCTTCCTTTTATTATATCATAACTGCGCAGTTATAGTGGAGAGGAAGATAGGAAGTGCTCTTTGCCTTTCTTCGGAAGAGCTTCGAGTTGCGACAAAGTAATATTGTTTAGTTTCAGTTATTTAGATAAACTTCTGATGGCAAGTATAAAAGTCATGTGTGAATCTCTTATCTTAAAGACTATTAAAATAAATTACCATATATTTAGATATTGTAAAATACGTACTGTTCAAAAAGTATCGCGAATTTTGTGTTTTGTCAAAAAATGTTAATTTTTTCATGAATATCTATTTTGTCCCCTCAAAGTAATCTCTATGAGATATTATCACTTGTGCCATAGTTTTTTCCAGTTTCCAAGCTCTTAAAAAAGTGTATTTTTTATTTTTTTCAGCTTCTCCTTCGTGCCATCTTTATCTTCAGTTCATCATTCATGGGCCTCTTCAGTATAAAATACAATTCTTTCTAAAACTAATTTTTAACTATAAGAGTCCTGGTAGTGGATTGACTTATTCCGCAGGTTGGTCGGCTTTTATACAAAAGTCCCCCTGTCCCCGACCCTGGTGGCTGGTTCCCCACGAAGTTTTGATATTTCACACAAACACTCATTGTCCACTAAACGGGCACACTAAATGGGCTTATTATTTGGCATAATATGTTCTTTGGTCCCCATGGACTTCTTATAACAAATTCCTTCTAAGTCATATAACTATCAACCGCCCTCTTGATATCGGGCACTTTGTTTATATTTATTACCTTTAAAAACAAGTCGCCGATTGTGTTAGAGTGGGTCGCATGCCCTTTCCAATAGGCTTAACATCATATAAATCGCACCTGATTACTATTTCTTAAAAGAAACAACTTTAGCTTCATTGTTTTTTTAGACTCGGCTCGTGAAGCGTGTGAGGCACGATCATCGACACTCGTGGATGTAGATGCATAAGCACGTCCACACTTGCACTTGTTTATCAGCAATATTTACGAATTTTACGTTTTTCTGTTAAATGGTAATAAGAATTATTTATAAAATTAAAAACCTAATTTTCGGGCCCCAAAAATTACGGGTCCTAGGCAGTTGCCTAGGCCTTAGTCCGCCTCTGATTGTCGCCCAAAACGTTTTTTTGTTCGACATTGTATGCTTCGTTAATCTATGTTATTCACCAGCATCTGTATTCAATAGTTTATAGTACAAGATTCTAGAAGACACTATCGAGGAGATGAAATATTTATTTAAATTTATATTTCCATTTCCTCGCTCTGGTGTCCAGGCAAAGTGCGGCGTTGAGTTCTGCCACTCAACACGCAATGCCTCCAGAATTCGGCAGAAAGTGCAGGCAACGGAATGTACCTGATGAACTTAATACTAGGTTCCCTCTGCCCAGTGGCGTAGCTGGGGGGGTGCGAGCGGTGCAGTCGCACCGGGCATTAAAAGGAAATGGGCATCAAAGTCTACGATCAATTCTTTTAATTTCAATCAATAATCAAAAAATGTACAAGAAAAATGAGAGAATGAAAATGAAAAATACAATCTAGAGGCTAATAAAATTAAGTGAAATATCGATTTTGTATGAGCCTTTGTGGTAGAGTAAGGTGTCAAAGAGAGATGAACATTAGAGAAGTAGGTAAACTGTTACGAATAACAATAGAAAGACCCTTTAAATTTTTAGAAGGGGTTGTTCAAGGACATCACTTTACTTATACAAAAAGTGCAAATTTTGAAAATAAAATGAAGTGAAAATATTGTTTTTTTACATGGTATAGAGTAGGAAGAGCTGTATGGTCGGTAAGTATAACTGTTGCAAGTTATTATATATCTATTCGTGACTGCTGCAGAGTGAACACAAGAACCCCACAAGTACGTAAAGCTCTTGTCGGAGCATATTATTTTGTTGCTGTATTGTAATAGTTGCAATTTTTCTTGAACGTTGATTTAAAAATGTTGGTACCTACATAGCTAAGACCATTAAAATGAAAAAAGACAAACGAAATGAAGAAATCGCAGAAATTGGAAAGGATAGCGTCGATGATGTAGTTGGGGTTGCAAACACTAACACCAGTTCTGGGAACGATGGAAGAAAAAATTGGGATGCCTTAACCGTTAGGGATAAGATATCCCAATCGGAAACACAATCAGACATCGGAAAGTGGCCAACGAGCATTCCAGATAATGTTCGAATGCATATAGTTGAGATGGGTTCCACAAAAATACAATACATGGATCATACGTTCGAAGAAATTATTACAAAAAGTGGAGAAAAAAGAAAACTCACTAAAGCGTGGTTCTTTAAGAACATGCCAAATGGGAAAGATGTTCCAAGAATGTACATGTGTTATTCACCTACAAAGAAGTCTTTGTATTGTTTTTGCTTCCGTCTTTGTCCTAAACAGTCATAGATTGACACTGCATTTACATCCAAAGAAGGATTCAATGACTGGAGAAAGATTTCTCCTCGTATTCTAAATCATGAGTCAAGTGCTGGTCATCAGCAATCGCTAATTAACAATACTAAACAACAACAATAGATAAAATAACGCAGGAAGGATTTCAAAAAAAGAAAAAAAAGTGGAGGGATATTCTCACGCGATTTCTCGATGTCATACGTTTTCTGGTAAAGCAAAATCGCTAGATTCTGCTAAAGAATCTCTGCGTGGACACCGGGAGACAAACCAATCTGGCATGACTCAAAATAAGGATTTTTTTTTAGAGTTGATACGATTGTTGGCCAAGTATGACCCTGTATTTCGGAAACATATGCTCCGAATTGATCTTGGCGCAAGTCGAACAACTTGCTTGTCGCCGGAAACTCAAAATGAGTTAATAGCTTTATTGGGAGGATATGTCAGAAGCTGCATTATACAGCGTGTGAATAATGCGAAATATTTCTCCATAATATTTGCAGCACTCCCGATGTTTCTTGCGTAGATCAAACTTCCGATATACTGCGATACGTCGTTGTGGAGAACAATTGTGTGACTGTCGAGGAGTATTTTATTGAATTTAACGACACTAAGGACAAACACGTTGCTGATATAACAACAATGATCGTGGAAAAACTTAAGTCCGATGGACTGGACATAATGGATTATAGAAGTCAAGGATACAACAACGCGACTGTGATGAAAGGTCATCATTTGTGCGTTCAAAAAAGGATATCCGATATAAACCCAAAAGCACAATTTATCGCCTGTTCCAACCACAGTTTTAATTTGGCTGGGATACATGCTGCTAATGCGGAAGTCAACTCAGTGACGTTTTTTGGCACGTTGGATCGTTTGCACGCATTCTTTTCTACTTCCACTCATCATTGGGATATATTAACCAATACCACGGGTGCGAGTTTGAAACGTTTCATCTAAATACGCTGGAGCGCAAGAGGAGAAGCTGTAAAAATGGTAAAAACTCACTTTATGAAGATATTTGAATCTCTCGAAATTTTGACAGATAGAAATGAAAATAAAGATAGAAGAAGAAGAAAATACCTGGAGAAGAAGCTGCTAATGCTGGTTTATCTTACAAGAATAAATTAAGGCGGGAAATCTGCACATGTATGGACAGGGTCAAACAAGAAATATTAACAAGATTCGAACAGCTGCACGAAGTAGCTGAAAAATCCGAATTTTTACCCCCATCTTAGTTATTAAATAATCAAATTGAGATTGATCTTTGCAGTGCTCCTAATGGCATAGACAAGGCAGAATTCTTAATCAAGAGAAAGAGACTACAGAATTTCGTAGAAGCTTCACTTGGTGAAGAGACTTTGAGAAAAACCAAGGACCACTAGAACTCTTGGCTTTCATACACAAACTGTGTCTAATATTGTAATCCTGCTCAGGATTTTTTTAACCCTCAGAGTGAGTGTGGCAACATGCGAAAGATCTTTTTCAAAACTTAAATTGATTAAAAACTACTTAAGATCAACAATGTCACATACTAGGTTAAATAATCTCGCTATCATGTCAATCGAACATGAACTAGTCGATACTATTGATTTTGAAAATGTGATTAATGACTTTGCTAGTCAAAAAGCGCCTTATGTCCATTTTTAAATTTTTGCAATTATTTTGTACCAAAATCTAATGTTATAACTTATATATAGTTATTACTAGCGGACCCGGTCGCGGCTTCGCCCGCTTGAACTATACGAATATTTAATAAATATATTTATGAAATTATTTTCAGTTTTCTAAAGGATTGGTAAGAAAATATAAGCCTAAATAGTCAAAATAAACCGAAATGGAATAATAAGTAGAGAAAATTCTTATTATTAGAAAAAATACGTAACTAAATAAAATGAACAAAAATAAAAAGTAAACGTAACCAAAGAAAACTATTAATAAAAAAAAACTAAACAAAACCAGCTATATTATTAATATTATCAACGTAAAATAAATATTTAAAAGTATTTAAATTAAAATGAACACGTATTCTATAATAATCTATAATCTATATTATAATAATACAGTAAAAAAATAGATAATGCTATGCGAAGATATCTTCGCAGCATATATGTGCTATTACATTATTTTTATTTTTTTTAAGAATTACAATATGTTCGTTACAATACATGATTTTTAGTAACTTTAAACATTTACGCAGAGCATGCCCGTTCATTTTAAAACTTTGATATTTTCTAAAATATCTTTTTCTGTGATATGCTGTAAAAACCAATTTCAGTATAAAGCTCACAATATGTCTAACGTACTTACCGAATAAGGAATAATACTGTACTATTGAAAATAGTTTCGTAATTTTTCCTTCTTTATTTTAAACACAAAAATGGTCACTGTTGGTTGTCCTTAAGAGACACAAATTATGTGCTATAGGCTATATAACATTACGGTGTATTTCTTTAGTTAGCCATACATAACCAAATAACAATAATAATGAACGCTATCGAACCGCAGGCGTTGCGGAAATAATAAAATATATGCAAGTACAGAAATATTACAGACAGTACAGAAATATTAAATTTCATTCATTCTAATAAAAATCCGCGACACCAAATTTCTTATAAATAAGTCACAATAAGGCATTTTGCGACAAAAATAATTGATAACTGCAAGGTTTCCATTGCTTTGTCCGTTTCTTTTAGATAAAATTTAAATTTCTGTTTGTTATTTCCAAATAGAACTTTCAGTGATCGATAGCGGGGGTTATGGAGCAACAAAAAGGCTATTTTTATCCCGGAATTTCCAAGGGATACTGAATTATCCGGGAAAAACTTTTTACACGTTTTCCGTGCGCGCATACATAGATACTAAATGAAATAACTAAACTCTTCTACATTAAATACGATAATTGTTGCAAGCAAAATGAAATAAAAACCCAAAAAATTTAAATACGATTCATTAAGTAATAAATAACCGAACTGAAATAACCAACCATTCTTTCCTCAATACTTAAATAATATTATGCCGATGCCGCCCAGAGCCGAAACTTACACCACACCAAGAAATTAAAAAATTCTAACCAATCCACCACTTGAATAAGAACGAAGAACCAAAGAAAAATATAAATTAATAATAAACAGCAAATAACCACATAAAAATTAACAGTACATCCAAAATATATGAAAATTTACAAAACCGTCAACGTCGTCTGCCCGGTCGAGTCGGTCATACCGTGCGACTCGGAAGCTAGCCCATTTTGAATCAGTGAGATATAAGTATTTATTAGAATTATGTATAGTAAAATATAATTTTAATCTAGGGGAAATGCTAAAGGTGACTATTATATTTATTTTGATAAAGATGAATACCAAATTGTAGAAAACACATTAACAATAATCCGATAAATTTAAATTAAATATATTAAAATGGTTCCTGTAGCTCAACCTTCAGAACTTTTTCAATAGATTTTTTGAGGACAATATTTTTATACAATATTATTATTATATTGTCTCGTTAAGGTTGAGTGAGCGCACGTAAGAGTTCAGGAAACCCATTTTGGGCAACTTTTTGTTAAAACAACAAAGTTTCTTGTTGCTTCGCAACGGTTGCTTAGCGACGGTTGTTATTAACATGGCAGAATAAATTGCTTGTCAAATTGGAATATAATTTAATATATAAGTATATATCGCGAAAATTACAATCATGAGAAAAATAAAGTAACCTATGTTCATCCCAAGATCCTCAAGTATATATATATGAGTATTTTATCACAATTGAATTAGCGGTTTGGCCTTGATTGTGTAAAAGACAAAGAGTTACTTTCGAATTTATAATACAGGGTGGAAGCGTCAGCACCGTAATGAAATCATAGTTTTTAGTACTCCATAAAAGCCTACCACAATTAAAAAAAAATATCCATTCATCCATTTCAAACAAAATAATTAATAAAATTGTCGTTTTAAAATATAATGCCATTTGTCAAGAACGACGCACGCACACATAAACCTATCAAAGGGAAACCGCCGCATACGCCTCATTCCGAAATCGAGTCGTAGGTATTGGCGGCAAAGTTCAAAGTTGTTTAACCTTTAGTAGTATTTTTGTAGCAGTATGTGTTTACGTTATTGGTATCTATTCGTACACGAAAACGAAATACAGGTATGGATAAACATCGTGAGATGAAAAAAAAATTGTCAGACTATCGAAAACTAGGCATAAGACTAATATACCAAAACATAATTAATATCTATTATGATTTTTATCTACTATCGATATCTTAATCTAAATATCGGATATAAAATAATATTTGAATAAAAATATAAATAAAATCAGCTTATATCCCACACACCACTGGGTAGGAGGAGGGAACAAAGTGCTCTAAGACACTCCGTTCTCTACTTTCCGCTGAATTCTTGAGGCATTGCGTGTTGAGTAGCGGAACTCCCCATAAAAAAAAAAATATAAATAATTACGAATTATTTATAAACGTTCAAAATTTTGTAATACAAATACATCATAATAGTTAAATAGTCATAGTCGTTATTATGTTTTAGTATTTATTTACGTATATAGTAGGTACGACTCGCCGCGCCGAACAGTTAGCGAGTCAACACTTGAGACCGAGATCGAGAAGCCACAGCGGCCAATCATCGGTCTCGTGTCGAAAGTCGATCATTTGTTTGAATTCTGTCATTGGTCTATATTGCGTTGTTAGAGGTACACGGTTCGTGATTTGTATATGATCGCCGATCATTTAATCTGGTCATTTCGTTATTAGTGATAGAATCATTCAGGCGCTTGATTGACGCGTGATCATTTGTTCGATCAATCATGATGATGATGATCATCGACACAAGCCTAATTAGAAGACTTCCGAGGGACATCCCCCCCGTGCATTCCTGAGCTGCAGCCCAGTCGCTGGTCGTCTAAGCTAGGCCTCCTCTGGGCCTAAACAAATTTAAATTTGTACTGAAATTTTTGCGCCATTTTTGAAACTTGTAAAATTCGGTGTTTTGGACTTTTTACCTGCGCCTCCCCTCTCACACCCTGGTCAGGTCAAATTTCGACTTCGAATTTTTTTTTTATTCCTTGATAAAATATCAAGGAATTCGTCGCAATTCGTCGTTCGCAAGAAAAAAATTCGTCTCCCTGCACAAGAGAGAAACAAAAGTTTGTCTCTTGTGCAGGGAGATTTGTAGAAATACAAAAATAATTATAGAACTCAGAATAGACAGCCAGTGGCTTTTTACACAACTGAGTATTTTAGGAATAGGACAAATTATTAAATATACTACACGCGGGCATTTAAATTGACAGAGACAATATATACATAAAATTATTTTAACTATAATAAACTAAAACTTTATAGGACTACATACCTTTTATTATATATTTATATATCCTTTATACACAAGTTTTAAAAATTGACACGGTCTAGGGGAGAAAACCAGATTTTTACCGAAAAATTTGTTAGTCTCCTCACCCCAAATATATTTATTCTTATTCTTTCGTACTCTTTCAGTACTCAGACAGACAGACAGTGTATTTGCTAGGCAAAGCTTTGATTCTTATTTACTCTGAGTTGCTCTTTACACCGCTCACAACAATTGACCAATCTAGTAAGTCTCTCATCGGAGATAGCTTCCGCACACCAGCCAAAAATTAGATGCAAAACAACGAAGACGGGCCCTCGGTGACTACTAAAGAGATCGTCACCCTGGAGTCCTTACCATCCCCAACCCCTGCAACTCAACAAAGGCTCCCTAGACCCTTGACCGCTCCCACTAGTTCCTAAAAGCAAAAAAATAAGCCTCTCTCACAAGAAGACCGGAAGAACAAGGCAACGGAGGTAACTGTTAGTCCATCGAACAAATGGGTATACGCGAGTAGGATAGCTGAAGCTAAAGCGTGCCTCACCAAAGCCAAGCTACATCTAGGCAACTCGCGTAACCTTAAAACGGATATAAAGGCTGAAGTAACGAACGCTATAGAAGACTGTACCAATTACTGAAGGAGGCAGAGGCTGAGTGGCGCAAGGACGGACGGACGGTATCCATATGGACTCTCTTGACGAATGGAATTGGAGATATCTGGCCGGAAAGACCGCTTCAGTCACAAAGCTCTTCTTTCCAAACGCAGTGGACGTACGATAGAATTGTAAGGACATTCACACAAAGACAGAGATAAAGTAGACATTGTAGAGCAAATTAGTGAAAATTTAAGTAAATATTAGTAGAAGATATTATTATTAAATCTGTGACCTTAGAAAAAAGTTAGTAAAAACATACCAAATGAATAACAATGTCTCTGATTACGTCAGAGGGACGTATTTTTTTAAAAAAAAAACCAGGCGTCTCATCCGGCTGGTCTGACCGCCCAGGCTACGTACAGCTCATTCCACCCCATTTCTTCCCAGTATATTTACATATCCACAAGGCCTCGGCCCGTCTACAATGACGCGCCTATAGTTATGGACGCAGAAGATCTTCTCGGTCAGAGGGCGTATAACCCTAGAACCGTCTCCCCCCGCGGGAGAGAAGATTTCCGAAGGAAGTAGAAACGTATATGACTGTTGATAAAAATATTTATTTTTAAAACAAGTTTGTAATGCAAACTACAAAATAAATAAAATTGAATAGTTTGTAAAGGTTACCACTACACTCTATTAAAACATTATGTACTTAAAGTTTTCCAGAAATTTATAATTGAAAAAAGTAGAAACAGATACGCAACGATATTACGATTTGATTACGTTATTTTTTCGTAATAATGATGCCTCTTCTAAGTTCTATAACTCCACATGAGGGGACTGCTCTACAACCCATAGAATTCAACCTGGCTGTATTCCTGATCGTTACGAAAAATCCCACGACCTCTTAGTCTAATATGTATTGACTACGTATATTTTTCCAAAAAATTAAACAATTCCCAAAAACAGAAAAAAGCTATATATCTTGTAGGCTCTAAAAGAAGCAGTTAAATACTGGCAACATTGGCTTATAGGAAAAACATTCACAGTTTTTACAGATCATAAACCCTTAGAAAACATGAACATAAAAGCCAGAACGGATGAAGAACTGGGAGACTTTACGTTTTATTTATTGCGATAAATAAAACGTAAAGTCAATTTTAAAATAACATATTCTCCAGGAAAATATAATATAGAGGCAGATACTTTAAGAAACCCAGTGTTAGAACCATGTGAAAATGAAGAAAGTTGTTTAAAAGTAGTAAATTTTGTAAAAATGGAAGACATACAGCAAGATCAAAATAAAAACGAAGATATAAAACAGAATATAAAAAAACTTATCTTTAAAAATAACGTATATTATAAAAAAAACCGGAAAATATGAAAAGATTGAAAGAAAGAACCGAAGAATTCAGTAAACATATTATACAACAAGTTCATCACTACTACTGCCACTTAGGAAGACAACAAGTAGAAAACAAAATAAAACCCTTTTATCAAGCAAAAAATTTATTAGACAACATAAAAAAAATATGCGAAAACTGCGACGTTTGTATAAAAAATAAATCGAGAGGAGCATACAAGTTTGGACTCATGTCTCACTTAGGACCCGCCACATATCCATTCGAAATAGTGTCTATAGATACCATAGGTGGATTTGGTGGTGCGCGTTCAACCAAAGTATATTTACATCCTCTAGTAGACCACTTTACTCGTTACGCCTACATTTTAACATCCAAAACTCAGAATGCAAACGACTTTATTAAACTAGTCCAAAAAGTAACACAAGATTATAAGATTGACTTGATTCTATCAGACCAATATCCGACCATAAATTAAAGGAATTTAAATATTTTTTAGAAAAGGAAGGTATACCTATAGTATTCACTGCAGTAAATGTACCATTTTCTAATGGACTAAACGAAAGGTTAAACCAAACATTGCAATGTAAACGAAGTGAGTAAAATACTTCATTCAGCTATGACATTGACGTCTCTTAAAGACAAGGGAGAAAAATATATGTTAATATTAAATTAATACGAACTGGTGAAACATTAGCTTTAAATGTTGTTTCTCTTTTCAGGTGAGTTTGTGAATGATTAATGTTAAAGAATGTTTGTAAAAGTGTGAACATTTATTTACATAATAAATCTCTTTTCAGAGCAACTCAATTCAAGTTATAGTTTTACTGTTCACCCTAATATCCAAGGATATAATTATCCTTAACACATTATATATATATATATAGATTTTGTTTGAAAAAATAACTTTTTCATTTTTGGGAAAAAAAAAATTGTATTAGGCTTTTATGGAGTAGTTAAAACTATGGTTTTATTTAAAGTGGTGCTAACACTTCCATGCTGTATAAGGACACAGCTTCTTAGAATTTTGTGACTTTTTGTACAACATACGCAATACGCATAACGCTTTCTTTCATTTCCGGTATATATATGTGTTATACCTGTATTGCCGAAAAGCAGTCATTTGGACTGCTTGGGAGATTTTAAATAATCACATGACTTTTATTATTTGGTTGAGCACATTTCTTATAAGACCGGATCGGCCCCGAATTCGCATAACTGTTTATATTTTTTGATTACTATCACTCGTACGTGACTTGTTATTCGAATCTTTATGTCAGGCCTGCCCACACATGTCACTCTCCTTGAACGCGTGATAGCGTAGTTCAGGGGGAAGAAATTAAATATCATTGATATAGTATATCATAATAAGTAATCCTTACATAATAAGTAATCTTTATTGTAATCGATGAACTTTGATAGAGTAGGAGGAGCGCGATCTGAGCACGTTTTGAATTTGGACCGACCTGCTTTATGCAGTGACAGTCGGTCTAGCACGTTGTTCAGTTGATTTCTTTTGAGTCCTAAGTTCATGAAAGAAATGTCGGAGAGAAGACAGTTATTGGAAAAGCTGAGGAACATAGGTGAAGAGTGTTCCGATATAGAATCAGATACAACAAATTGGGAACTATCATCCGAAGACGAATCTATCCGATTCGTCTTCAAAGCGAGTCATCTGATGCTGAAGATAGCGATGAAGAGGCGATCACCAACGATGAAAATGAAAGTGTCATCAATGTGCCCAGGAGAAGGTGTAGGGTGCTAAGTAGTTCAGACTCTGATGAAGAAACTGAACACACCATTCAGGAAACCGAAACAGCTGTCGATGGCACTGTGTGGAGAAAAATTGCCGAAGGTTGTATTCCTGGAAGATCACCATCTACTTGTTTCAAGGTTGTGAAAGGACCTACAGGCTAGGCAGAAAGGAACATTATGGCAGATAATCTTGTCAGTGCATTCTCGTTGATAATAGATAACTATGACAGACGAATTTTGGGGTACGATTGGACAACAACATTACCGGAAATACGTGCATTTATTGGGATTTTATATGCTCGTGGGGCTTACGAGGCAAAAAATTTAAAACTAAGTTATTTATGGTCAGCAGGGTGGGGTCCCGAATTTTTTAGAAGAACTATGCCCAGAAATACGTTCATGCAAATTCTACGATTTATTCGATTTGATAAAAGGACCGAAAGAAGTAGGCGCCTACAAACAAATAAATTTGCCATGGTTTCGGAAATATGGGACAAGTTTATTGCAATTAGTCAAACTTGCTATCAACCAGGGCAAAATATAACAGTTGACGAGCAACTATTTCCAACAAAAACCAGGTGCAAGTTTATACAGTATATGTCTAATAAACCCAACAAATTTGGCATAAAATTCTGGCTTACTGTTTTGTTGGAAGAAATATCACGACCGATAACTTTTTCACTACCATGTCACTCGCGACTAAATATTTAAAACGCCAAAAAAACAACACTAGTTGGAACTATTAGGGGACATAAAAGGGAACTATCCAAAGCAACCAAACAAACGAAGGATAACATGGCTCGTTTTTCCACTCTCTTATATAAATCGGAAAATTCTGTCCTTACAATATATAAAAGTAAACCTAATAAAAGATAGCTGTTCTAAGTTCCAGGCATAAATTTGTGAAAATTGAAAGAGGTAATAAAAAATGTTACCGAACTCTATTCAATTCTATAACAAATCAAAATTTGGAGTTGATATGAGTGATCAAATGGCCAGAAAATATACCGTAACATCTAGTTCTCGTAAATGGCCCCTCCAACTCCAAATATTTTTCTACATTTTGGATTTGGCTGCTATAAATGCTTGGATCCTTTACAAGGAAGCGACAGGAATACAACGAAAACAGTTTTTGTTTCAATTAGCAGGACAGCTTTCCACCGATTACAAAGCTGCAAGACAGAGAAAGTCATCAAAAAATGAAGACCCACAAACATCAAATATAACATATTCTAAAAAGTCTGTCATTTTGACTGCTTTGGGGCAATGTAGGTATATACAAAGTTTCCGTCTTTCTAGTGTTAAATATGATATTTTTTTTTATTACAATGTAACATCTTCAAATTCTCACCCTTATTACACACATATTACAGTGTTATTTGAGTCCCAAAATTTTGAGTTTATAGTGTTTTAATTTTCCACTGAGACCTGAAAACATTTTATCACAGGCTTTGCACTGACGTCTTTTAACATTCATAGGTTGGTGACTGTACATATGATCCTTAAAATTATTATATTTACTGTTTTACCACATTCCTGACATATTTGTTGCTTTTTTCATTTTTTCTATGAACCTCTCTTTTTGTTCTTTTTTATCTCCACTGGGTTTTGCCACTGTAAAATTAAATGATTGAGAAATTCAAAAAGTGCCAGAACTCAATACCACACTTTGCTTTGTTACTCAAGGAAATGTTTAATTATTCATTCGCCCCAAGTAGAAATCATAATTTCATTGATTACAAAGTGAGACACTGTGGCACAGCACCACAACAGTACATATATAGTGAATTGTATCATTATATCTCAATAAACACAACTAATATGTTTGGTGCTTTAGGGAATTTATCATTAAATCAAGTGACATTACATGGAGTATATTTTTTTATTATTGTACATCAAATTATAAGACAATAACCTTTTTTATGGGTTCTATCTTTGCATCTTCATCTTTTATTTATTATCTTAATAACACTAACAAGCACATCATCAAATTGAGTCTTGTAAATCATTTTCTTCAGTATACTCTTCTATAAATTCTTCTATAAATATGGAATTCTATCTCACTTTAATTTTTATCTTCAACAAGAGCATGTACATTTATGTCTTCATATTTTATTTTATATAGCTCGGAATATTATTTTTTTATCTCTTCTTCAAAATTTACTTTTATTTAAAGAGCGTAAATATTTATAATTTCTTAATGCTATCTTTTTAAAATTATAAAAGTCCAATATTTTCAAATAGCATGTTGAGCACAATTTTGTAGTTAACTTTATCTCTTTTGTAACCTGTAAACAATAAGTATAGAAATTGCAAATAATATAATGTTATTATAACAAAAGCATAACAAGTACTTGTGATTTGTGAACCTTATTATTTTGATATCTAAACAAAATTTTGTTTTTGACGCTAAATCGATCTCTAATTGAATTATATCCTTCTCTACTGCCACTGTAAGACAAGTTCTACAATTGTAACGTGCATATTTTAGCTAAAAATATATATAGAAATCTTATTTAAATAGTAATTACAAGAGGATAATATAAGTGTTGCTCGTAATTGCTGTATTCTGTTCTGGCGAATTATTTGAAATCACAGAACACATATACCCAAAGGGTAAATTTATTTGAAATTGAGTCTGTTAAACGTCAAAACTTACTAACAGAGTTGCCAACCTTGGGAAAGCAAAAAAATAGCAAATTGAACTTAAAAAATTGTAGAAAGTAAAAAGAAGTTCATTTCACGGCTTTCGACGTTTTTGTAGTAATTTTTTTATATAAGAAAACGTAACTTTTATAAGATCACTTCGTAGTACGCCTGCCGTATTATATCTGTCAAGACAGTTCATCTCAAGATCGTGTAGATATGTTAAGCTGTAATAAATATCAAATAACCAGATTTATGGTTCCTTGAAGCTCAAAAAATGAAAAGTCAACGGAACCTTCAAAATATGAGCAATTTTTATTTTGCTGCAATTTTTTGGAAATTTAGTGCGTGCAATTCTTTTAGGGTACTTCAAAAAAGCTACGTTTCAAGTTTAAATTAAATTAGTTTCCGCTGTATCCCGCACACAGCAGGGTAGGCACGGGGAACCTAGTGTTAAGACACACCGTTCTCCACTTTCCGTCGAGTTCTGGAGGCATTGCGTGTAGTGTTGATGATGGGAGAATAAAAGTCTACTTACGAATAGCACTGAGTTTAATCAACACCACTTTAAATGTACATACAGTGATAACACAAATGGTAAATCACAATTAAACACGGTACAGTATAT
>DWLH01000632.1:0-18006 GCA_018249795.1 Heliconius telesiphe telesiphe
TTTGACGTTTATAAAATTTGGCTGGAACTTCTTATGTTGAATTTTATTAAATACTAGCGGCCCATTCGCGGCTTCGACCGCATACCACCTACAATTATTTTATTGTGCTGCTTTTGGCAACAGATAGATTATATAATTTATACATTCAATTACAAAAACTTATTTTCATAAATTTGAGAAAGTGCAAGTACTACATGGCTACATGCTAGGATGTCATCGGCGGCAAGGGCGCCCCCCGTGGAATTCGAGCCTAGGCTTGCGGCCGTAAACAGTGTTGAATTATTTTAATTTTTCATTTTCTCGAAAAGCATACGTCCTAATTACATTCTATAAAAACCAAAGATTATCTTCTTAAAATTTCCTTGATGATGGAATGAATTTCATTCGTAAATTTCAATATCTTCGTCAATTAAAAAACAATGAAACCTAGGAATTTACAATTATTTTGTCACAAAATGCCTTATTGTGACTTATTTATAAAAGATGGATATACAGTGTCTGGTGTAAAATGTTTTTGTAGTGCAATGTACTTACTTTTATTATTTTTGCAGCGCACGCGTTCAAAACAATTCGATGATGTTCATTATTATTGTCGTTTCGTTAATTAAAGCTAACTAAGACACTGTGATGTTATATATAGCCTATAGCACTGCTGGGAAATGCAGCTTTCATACAAAATGTAAATCCGACCAGTAGTTCGAGAGATCTTAGCGTTTAAACAAACAAACAATCTCTTCTGCTATATTATTATAGTATATTATTATACAACAGGAGTTCCAAAATAGATTTTTTTGTTTCTTATTTGACTTTGACTATACTTTTTTCAGCTTTACTTTATATTCAGCATTTTTGAGATATTGCGTAGCGCATGTCAATAAGTGTGGTAGTAAAAAAAATACAATTTAGAATAAATGATATCACTTTTAAATTACGATTCGAATATAGTAAAAATCTTTTTGTAATAAATATAACCTTTGAATTATAGAAAATATTTTATTTTTATCACGTAAAATGACCTCCTTTTGTAACCTTCCAAAATTTAATAAAGTTAATAAAACAATTTCTCTCATTTTATTTTTAATTATATTAAATTATAAAAAATGGCGGCATGTATATCATACATGTTTTTTATAATACTTAGGGCCAGATTAACCACTGGCTGATAAAGTCCCGGACAGCCTTATCTGCCTTGCCTATAATTTTTGGTTTCACATGTCTCGAATGGCAATATCTAGTACATACACATTTGACATATGCATTTAATTTTTACATACTTATTTGTATTTTAAAAATGTAACAATTCGTATGAATTGGTACATACTATTATCGTTCATTAAGAGATATAATTGGTACATACTATTATCGTTCATTAGGATATGAGAAAATTATTCTTGCAAATATAAAAAACAATATCTATGAGATGGCATTAATTATCTAAAACTTTATTCGTAACAGTTAAAACTGGCCCTTAGTGGCCTCTTTCTTAAACCTTCGGTCGATACTAGTGTTACAAAACACCTCAGTGGTTAAAGGTTAAATGTAAATTCTATTTTTTTTTCATTAAATGTAAAAAAATATAACCAAGATTTTTTCCAAAATAGGTAACATGAATAATAGAAAAATTTGGAATAATTAACAAGATCGTAACAGGAAAACTGCACATCCGTACAGGATACATGATATTTCTTTGCTTCAAATAGTGACAATGTAATGAAGTCACTATTTGCATATCTTTTTTATTTGTATTTATTTTCTTTTCTTATATTCACGGTGGGAAACGGAAGTGAAGAAAAAGAGGAGAAAGGTGTAATACTTGAAATAAGCACATGATAAATGCCGATTTTGGATTTTAAAAAAGTCGAATGTTATTTTGTTAAAATGGTTATTTGTGTGTTTTAAGCCAAGCCTTGATGTAGTATTTCAGCCTTAATAAAGTGTTCTTATTAATTTCTAAAATAAATATTACACTAAGTGTTGTTTGGGTACCAACCTGTATTTCTACGCCAAGTTCCTTCTCAAGCAGGCCTCTCTTTTTGATGATATCCTTCTTGAGCATTTCTTTGTACTTGAACAAGAGGAGCAGTCGTGAGTGCGCGGAGGCGGGTCGGGCAGCGGGGGTGGCGGGAGCGGCTGTGGGGACGGTCGGCGCGGGTGAGGTGGGGACGGCGGCGGCAGGCGCGGGGGTGGCGGCGAGAGCAACGACGGGGGCGACGGGGACGGGGGCGACGAGAGCGGGGACGGTGAGGGCGGGGCCGGCTAGGGCTGGCGGCGTGGGCGGACGTGCGTTGCGTGCTCGCTTGCGCGGGCTGGCCTCGATCCACTCGTCGTCGTCGTCGTGGCGCGAGGGCCCGCGGCGACGCGGGGGCGGCGGCGAGGGCGAGCGCACAGGAAGCACGCGCACCTCGCGCTCTACGGGCGCCTCAGGTTTCATTTGCTTCTCCTGATATCGCTGCAGTTGTAGTAACTTCTCCTCGATTTCTGGGTTGAGATTTTCCTGTTTCAAGGCGCTTTTAATAGCTGAAATATTATATATATCGTAAAGCGTAATCCGACCTACCTATACAAATGTGAAAATATAGAGAAATGATGATTGAAGAGAACAAAAAAAACTCACTTTGTTGTATATAGTCAGGAGTAAGAACAAACTTGTTACTTTGACTTCCCTCATTAATTGAATTGACTATATCTGTTTTAGTATTATTTCCTTGTATATCTTCTGGTTTAGAGGGCATAGCCTCCTTATGGCTCACAGCTTCAGAAACATGATCTTCGCCATTGAGTAAAGGTTGACGTTTTATTTTATCCTCTGTTGCACTATCCTAAAAGGAAAAACAAACGAAATAATATCACATAAAACATGCTCAAATTAAATAGAAAACAAAAAAACAAAAGTAATAAACAAAATAACTGTTTGTGGGAATATATAAGTACAAATATACATTTTAATAGTATCTACTATTACTAATTTTGTACATAGTTCACTACTTCTTGTACGTTTTACAGTTTATGAATACAAATTAAATATTGATAAACAAAAGACGCAAGTGAAAGATTGCCCATACACCCCCACAAAACAACTAATATATAAATAAGAAGTAAAATAAATGTACGTAAACGATAAAAGGTCTTGATTAAATGAAAGTCGGAAGCTATTTGAAAATTTTATTTGAATATCATATTGCACTACCCAATCTTGTTTAACTTTCAGAGCTGTTACGATTACATACATAAAAGGTGGTGTATGAGCAATTTCTGTTACCAATATAGTTGTATAGTAGTTAGTTGCAGAAATATTCCAAAAATAAAAATTAAGTAATGTAATTTATAACTATTACTGCAAATTATATAAATATTATAACTTGTATAACAATTGTACTTCTGTCACTTATAATGTAACATCTACCAATTTCACTAAAAATCTTACAAAATAAAATTAACAAGTTAATTCATCAGTCATTAAACGAACCCTCAGCTGTGAGCAAGAATAAAAAAATATAGGGCAATTATATTTAGTAAAAGAAAATATAAAAAATAATAATAATAATTAATAATCAATTACTTTACTGTACTGCTCACAACAGAGAATAGTCTAAGATTTTTTTTATTATTATTTATAATTTTTACACAATTATTGAATTGAATATTTAAATAATAAATAAATATGAAGCTAATGACTTAAATTTAAAAGTACATGAACAGGATAAAATACACAAGTCTATATTTATTTTAATTACTACCTTAACACAAAAATAATAAACAATTCCTTCATATAAAGAAGAACAAAGTATTGACTACAAATATTTTTGGAACTAGCCCTTGTTTAAACTCATGCATATGTAAGTTTCCTAATAACATTTACTAAACACATTGAATTAATGTACGTGATTAATAATTGTTACAGATCAGGTATAAAAGTAGTATAATATGTATGTACATACATATTATTTTTTATTCAATACAAGATAATACTGATATCCCTATACTTAAAAATGCAAAGAGTAACTATCAGAGTGTTCATGTAGCTAATGTACAAAATCTTTGGTAATTACAATAATAATTATATAAATATTATTGCTGTAGTAAAATATCTACTATTTTAAATATCCAGTCTTACCATAACACAGTTTACATTAATTTAAATAATTACAAACTATAATAATATAGCTAATTGAATTCACTAGGGTTCAATTATTTTATTATACTAATACTAACCATATTTTTTTGGGGACAAGCAATCAAGTAAAAAATTAAAATAAGATTTGTTAAAACGTAATTACAATTATATCATATTAAATAACAAAAACGCAAAATACTTACAGTTTGCGAGGCATAAGCTGAGGTTTGCATTTGCATGAGTGATAACAAAAAGTAGAGCCAGAACTCAAACATCAAAAAAATATATCGATCGGAACGGAATATTGCATCCGCATAATTTTTGCTTTTTTCTGATGTGTTGTATGTGTTAATAATTGATTGTTCCAAAGAAACTTTTTTCTTCCATAACTGCGGGATCACATATATTTTAGTTTTACTGAGATAGCAGATAGATAACTTCATCTTTTACTTTTAATAACAATTACACAAAAATAAAATATTTTAAAATTAAATTTGTGACGGTGCTATATCTACAAGAGTTGTAGGCCGGTTACCGAAAAGCAGCCTGTTTAGGCCAAGCAAGTGACCTCACATCTACACTATATATAAACACTCACACAAATGCAAAACTCAGCTTTGACCTCGCGGACTGTACATAGGCAGATCTTTAATCAAAAGGCATGATGATGACAGCTAATAAAAAAATCTCAGATTATGTATTTAATTAAAGAAACCCTATTATTAATTACAAGACGCGCATTAAGAGGATTAATAATTATTATTGAAAATTAGCTTCACGCTGTATCCCGCACACAGCAAGGTAGGCAGACGGGACCTAGTGTTAAGACACTCTGTTTATCATTTTCCTCCGAATTCTGGAGTCAAGTCACAACCAGTCGCGGCGTTTCAGTCACACACTTGTGTGCGTTACTACTGGCCTAAATAATTATTTAGAAAAGATAAATCGACAATCAGAGGGATTTACGCCTTGATGAACAAACGCATTGACACTTTGTATTGTATACAATGGTATTGACAGATTACTCATACTTGACGTCACAAGCGACGCCATGACACTTCAATGAGTTTTCGTGCGATTTTTAAACTTATAAATTAAAATGTATTTTTTTAATACTAAATCTTTATTTTCTGCAGTAATATGATATTCGTTAAAAGTTGCTTGTAAATTTTATTATATATATCTTGGGGTTACTAAGCCCATTTGTATCTCCGTCCTCCACATGAAGTGGTATATTTGGGAAGTATGTTTAGTAGAGATGGCAGATACGAGATGGTTGTGGAAAGGCGTATTACAGACGGCGAAACGTTAACACAGCAGCGCGTTTGGCCGTACATAATGCAGTGTTGGTACCGACGCATAACAATACGGCAGCGACACGTGGGATGCGATCTCTTCGTAGGATATGCGGAGTCAGCTTAGGTGCTTGAATCCGCAATGAAGAAATACACAGAATGGCAGGTACTAGCGAAGATGCCACGGTGAAAATGAAGAAGAACGTGCTCAGCTGGTTTGGGCACGTTGAATGAATGAGTGATGAAAGAATGGCAAAAAGAATTATGATGGAAAAGTGAGTGGTAAGAGAGATAGGGGGAGACCTCGGTTGGCCTTCGAAAACACAGTATCAAAGATACTGGAGGAAGGTCACGTAAAAAGCGGAGCATGTACGAAGAGGTTGATGGCAGTGGACGAGGCGAAAGAGGTATATATAGAAACCGTAGCGTTTGGCGCTCCATTCTCTCTGACTACTCCGCTAGGGATAAAGAGTAAAGTTAAGTAAGTTAAGTTATTAAGCTCATTATGCTGGAATAATGTCTTAGTAATCCCAAGATATAACGACATTTCAAATTTACAAGGATTTTTTTTGACAAAACACCTTTCTTGTAAAAGTAAAAGAAAAGTATTATAAGTAATTAATTGTTAGGTTACTCGAGCTTATTAAACAATTGCATGGATGAAGGCCATGTCACATTTTGAAAATTTTGCGTATGTGCATATTTTAAATTATTTTTAAGTATTATAGAACCTAATTTTTATGTTATTTTATGAAAATATTATAAAATATAATCTTTAATGCAGATAAAGAACCAGAATTCCCTAAAATACATTTTGATAATTAAATTTTACAACTATTTCAACAATATTTATAGATTTAAAGCCCCCGTTTGATAAACCTTCATCCATATCTTTAAAACTATTATTGTAACATATTATTCTTACTTAGTGCTTGTCACTTTTTTATATACAGATATTATACAATTGTAATGTACCAATAAATATTAATAAAAAATAATTCATATGAATCTAATTTAAATGCATTCTTGAGGTGAGGCAAATTCATAATATTAAAAAATAATAAGTGAATGTAAATTGTAAAGCACAATTATATACGTTGAGACGACTATTTTTTAAAATACAACAATTAAAATTTTAAAAGTATGTTACTATAAGTTTCTTTCTAAAACATAAAAGCTAACATAAATTCTAATAGTGTAAATTATTCACAAAAGACTGCCAAATGTTAAAGAATCGTGCATTTGCAAGTCGGCGTCCTGAGGTTGCCCTTTCCTAATAGTAATATATTACCTGGTGCGCTTGCGCGGGCGCAGGCAGTGCGTGCAGGGCGGGCGCAGGCGCAGGCGCGGGCGCGACTGGCGTCAGCGGCGGCGGCGCGCTGGGCGTCGGCTGCACCGCTAGGTACATTTTCCGCGGACCTAACATGCCTTGTTTGCCAGTAGACTCTTGTGCTGAAAGTTTAATTATAAACAGAGTTTTGACTTTCATTGTCCAGGAGTACGGAATTTCATTAAGCTACGAAATATTATGCCATTGAAAGCACTGAAAGGCTTGATTCTTTATTCGTTTTCTTGTAAATTATTAAAAAAGCAATGGATTATATTGTTATTACCTTTTAGTAGTTGCTGCTTGACTTGATGCTGAACAAGTGCTAACTGCTGTGGTGTCAGAGAGTATCCATGAAGGCCTTGCAAAACGATGCTTGGTCCGCTGCTAGTTTGCATTACCTAAAAATAAAAACAATTAGCTGCCGTTCGACATTTTATATATTTATATACGATTATATATTAAAATTCCAAGACAATTGTACCTGTGCAGTAACAGTCTTTATCACAGTGCCTGGCGGCTGGCCTGCTAGAAGACGTTTTTCCATAATCTGGTCCTCGGTGAGCGGCTGCGGGGCCACTGCGGGGGTGAGGGGCAGCGCCGCAGGGCGCACAAGCGTCGCGGGCGCAGGCACGCTGGGCGGCGCGGGCGCGGGCGCGGGAGCAGCGGGCGCCGGGCTCTGGCCGATGTGGGCAACTATCTGAGCCTGGTTATTACCCGTCGGTCGTATCAGAACCTGTTGTCCATTTACAGTGGCAAGTTGTATTTTGCCCGCCGCTATCTGCTGCACGAGCGCCGGGTTGTTGACAACGATCTGTTGCGTAGCGGCAGGGCGGGGGCGAGGCGCGGTGGTGGGGGTGGAGGGCGCGACGCGCGGCGCCGACGGGCGCGGTGGGGGCGCGGGCGCACGTAGCAGCTGGCCCTGCACGAGCACGGTCTGCAGGGGGCGCGCGCCCGCGCCGGCCTGCACCACCACCTGCGGCGACGCCACCACCATCTGCTGCGCCGGCTGCACCACAATGTGCCGCCCGGACGGCACCAGAGCCGGCGCGGGCGTCACGGACTGACTCGAAATCCGCGGCGATTGAATTGAACCACCGCTTTCTGTATTCATTTTATTTTGGGCAGAAATTTTATCATTGGTGTCGCTCGATGGAGAGTCTGAGTCGGCTTTTCGCGCAGGGGAGGCTGCCACCAGCTGGCCTGTTATTCCTTGCTGCCCAGGCATCACTACATGTAATTTACCATCCGGCATCTGTATCAGTTGTTGTCCTGCGAGTAAACCTCTAACAGTAAGTTTGCCATCAGGAGCTCTAATTATTTGTACCTTCTGAGGTCCTTCTTTTTGAGGAGTTTTGTTGACTTCAGAAGACAAAATTGATTTATTGTTGTTGCTGACTGTCTGATTTATGACTCTCGTTGTTCCATCCGCGCCTTTTGTCATAATAATTCTCCGAGTCCCAATAATATTTTTCTGACCAGTGGGAGTAGATGTATGTGTGGTCAATAATGAAGTCAATGTACTCTTCCCAGAGACTTGGTTAGGTGTAGTTTTCGATTTTTCTGTAACAGACAATAATTATTATACAAGTTATTTATTACTATATCTTATTTGAAGAGCTGTGAGATAAAAGATAACCAAACCAGAAATAGGTTCCTTTACAGGTCACTTTTGTGATGGAGTTAACATATTTTATAAAAAAATCTATGGAAGTAATACACTATAAGTAATAATTTTGAATGATATCTATAGAACTTATGAAAACCTTTAAGATTTGATAAAAAAATAATATAAATGTGTTAAATTACTTTACATGTAAAAACACCTAAAAGGCACATAAAAATAAATTATGATGTTTTGTCAGCGGTTGGGTAATATCTACAACAAGACAATCTTTTACAAGATTGTCTTGTTGATATGAGAGAATTGTTTCCAGTTGTTTTCGTTAAATTCTTGCTATTCTGTTCTTACTTTTAATGGTTTTTTTAAGTTTCTTGTTTTATTAAATTTAAAGGTATTTGTAGATTTTTTTGTATTTGTTATACTGACAACGACATTTTCCTACTTAAAAACATTTTTTAAAAGCATTTTTCTGCGCCAAAGTAAAAACAATCAAAGAAAACTCCAATATGGACAAGGTGTCTGTAGTTAACGTGTTCTATCATGTGGAAAAAAAGATTCGTATCCATACAAATGTGATATTATCAATAATTGTGAGAGAAACTGTTTTGTACTACTACTACTACTAACTTCACGCTTTATCCCTAGCGGGGTAGTCAAAGAGAACGGAGCGCCAAACGCTACGGTCTCTACATACCTCTTTCGCCTCGTCCACTGTCATCAACCTCTTCATAAATGCCCTCCGGGGGATCCTCATGCTTTTTACGTGACCTTCCTGCAGTATCTTTGATACTGTGTTTTCGAAGGTCAACCGAGGTCTCCCCCTATCTCTCTTACCACTCACTTTTCCATCATAAATCTTTTTTGCCATTCTTTATCACTCCTTCGGTTCGACGTGTCCAAACCAGCTGAGCACGTTCTTCTTCATTCTCACCATGACATCCTCGCTAGTACCTGCCATTCTGTGTCTCTTCATTGCGGATTCAATCAGCTAAGCTGACTCCGCATATCCTACGAAGAGATCGCATCTCCACAGCATTCATCTTTCTTTTGTTCTTCTTCTGTAATACCCACGTTTCGCTGCCGTATAACAGAGTCGGTACCAAAACTGCATTGTGTACGGCCAAACGCTCAGTTGTGCTGACATTTCGCCGTCTCATCAATGCAGCTAAGGCTCCGTTAACCCTGTTACCGGCAGCAATACGCCTTTCCACATCCATCTCGTATCTTCCATCTCTACTGAACATACTTCCCAAATATACCACTTCATTCACTTGTTCTAATATCTTACTATTTACACTGATATTGCATGCCGTCCTTTCTTCATCTCTTTCAAAAATCAGAACCTTTGTCTTATTCGCGTTGAGGCTTAGACCATTCAGAGTCATTTCAGAGTGGTGACCAATGCCTGCAACTCGCATTCTGATGATGCAATAATCACTGCATCATATGCGTACAGCAAGCAATTCACATTCAGGTCACCTACTTTCACTCCCATATCACTTTGTTTCACTCCTTGTTTTGTTTGTTTACATTTTGTCGCAAGTTCATATAAATAGACTATAATAAATAATAATGTTGATATTTGTAATGCGCCATCTGTACCTGACATCTCCAAAGCTCGTTTTTGTTGGTGAGCCGCACGTTGCTCTCGCAATTGCTGCTCCATTTTGTCCTTGAGGTCGGAGGCGTTAGGCGGCGCGGCCGTGTTGCGCTGCGGCAGCTTGCCTGTGGAGGTGCGCGTCACTGGCGTCACTCTCTCCGCGCGCTCTCCATACTGACGCACCTCCCACAGTTCTAATTTGTCCTCGTCGACCCATTCTTCCGTCACCTAAAATCAAAATAACGTAATATCAAAATAATATCTAACTCTCTCTAATTGAATGTTAACATTAGTAAAACGTTCATAGAAAATAACCTGCGGTTCAGTATTCTGCGGCGACTCAGCACGTTTCCTCTTCCGCAAACCACTTCGGATAGATGTCACCTCACGGATGGTTTTGGGTAACTCCAATGGTATGACTACTTTTCGGCGAAGGTATTGAGTGCGCTCCGAAAACTGTCCGATATGACGATGTTTTAACAGTTCGAGTGACACGATCTCCGTGTCGGTGGTGAGCTGGTGCTTGCCGTCGGCAGTCGCAGGCTTGGCGGCCATGTCGTCCCAGCGCAGGCACGCCCACATGACGCGCAGCTGCAGCGCGGCGCTGGCCAACCACTGCAGATTGACGGTGCGATACAGCCAGCACGTCTTGAACAGCGGCCGCGCGCACGGGTACGGCCACACCACCTGGTTGGGCTTACAGCTGTGGCTGAACCCAGACACCGTGCTGTGACCTGCTTGCCTGCACAGTTTTTTTAATTCATGATGAGGTAAAACCATTATTGTCTTAGCTTTGCTTTTGGTATGAAATGATGAGCAGAGGGGATATTTAACAGGCGTTCTCTTCTTTTTCTTTTCTACTGCGGCAGTCTGTACCCTCTTCAAATAGACTTTACCGTTAGGAATTTCTGTTGAATAAACTCTAATTACACCATCTGTTTTCTCTTCTTTAATCTTATCTTCTTTTTTAACACTCCTTGTTAATCCAAAGCGTCTATTTATAACTGCACGATATTTGGGTTTGTGTGATGCTTTCTCAGATTTTAATGAACATTCATATGAAGAAGAATCCTGTCCTTTTTCATTATTCATATTGGTGTTAGATTTTGAGGATTTGCCACGAGTTATTTTTAATTTTGGTATTGGTGGCCGACCCTTATTATCTACTGATTCAATGTTTTGTTGTTCATGCTCTGTCAATTCCTTGAGAGGTCCAATTTCAACGTCATTGTCTTCATTATTATTGCTTGTTATATCAATATCCATTTCATTGCCAACAGCCGGGACAGCGGACTCTTCAAGTGTACTTTCTGATTTAATGCCACACATTGAATTGTTATTTTCATTTTCGTACTTTTCTACTTTACAATTTACATCACTATCTCCACTAGATTTTCTTTTTACAAAGCAATCAGAATTTTTTACATCACATTCTTGTGCACAAGCCACTGCCGATAGTAAATCAGACACTATATTTTCATTTGAATTTGAACTTTTCCCCAACAAATATTGCTCCAATATGGAAATTTTATTATTTTCTTTACAATTTGCAAATAAAAATGTATTACAGCTATTAGGACCATCTTTTAGTAACTGTAATAACTGCTGCAATATTTTACCTTTTTCAATACAAAGTGGGGAATAACACTCGATTTTCATGGATGACACTACAGACAAGTCAGATTTATTGCAGCTAGCTGAATAACATTTATAGTGCTTAGTCAAATTTGTTAACATTTGATATTTCTCTTTTAAGATCTCAATATTTTTAGGGCCTATATTTACATTCTTTGAGTTGTTGTCATTACTATCTACAGTTGCTGAAGACATTTCTGACTCTGTTTCTTCACTCTCAATGTCAACATTTTTATCTTCTTCATTTTTTACATCTTCCTCTTTTTTTATATTATTTAAAATGTTGCCTAACTTCTTTTCCTCCATAAACTTTAAGTAGGTACGTCGAGCTAAAAAATCATCAAGTTTTGATTTTCTAGCAATCTTAGGATAATATCTTCTAGTAGATGAACTTAAAGCTTTCTCAACATCTATTTCTTCAAAATCTTCTGTTTCTTTTTCTAATTTCATATTCCTCATAGAAACAGGCACTAAAAAAATTGATTTTTTACATAATAAAGGAAAAACAACATATAATAAATATTACAACATATCATTATTATTTTTGTATTAGAATTATACAAAAATGTATTTATTAAAATTATACATACATTTCTCCATGACATTTTGTTCAGTGCACTCATTTGAAGTTAGATATTCGTAAGTTTTAGGTTCTACAGCCAAAACTTTTATAATGCTGCCATCTCTGACTCTAACAGCAATTTTGGCAGGGCCATTAGATATGGTTAATTTTACATTACTATTGTGCTTTTTAAATCTCCTGGTTGCAGAATTCCATAGCCAACCCCATTGTCCATGGATTCTGTATTCTTCGCCTTTTTGTTTCCATGCCTGCAAGTGATGTTTTTTAAATGTCTGAAATATAAATCTAGTATCACATTATTAAGATAAAAGTTTACCTGATGTCGGAGACCTAATGAATACTTAACAAAATTGCAAGCAGTTCTATTTCTCTCCTCTTCTTCATCTCTCTCTTTTTTCTCTCTTTTATCAAGCTTTTTTCTTTCCTCTCTCTCGGCAGCAGTAGTGCGCATTAGACGCACATGACCCAGCTGTTCATGCCATGCCGGTACCCACACAGCATTTTTAATACAAGCCTGTTGAAAATTTTGGATTGAGTAACATTACAAATTATTATTAAAGTTTAGACCGCCGTGGGGCAGTAACACAGACTATAAGGTCGACGGATGTGGACTTGATTCCAGATTCCTCATTCAGGAATGATTTATTATGATTTCCTCACTCAACAAAGAATGCACCATAGAGTTCTACCATTCAATACCTACCTTTCAATTTATTACAAGGCAATATTCCTTTAAAAAGTAAAAATATACTTATTACTTGGTTATTCCAGCATATATTATTGCAATTTTAAACAAACAATTCAATTCTTAAGATATAACTGGTAGAAAGCAATGATAATTTGATGTATACCAAAGCAAGATTGACATGTACCATATTTTTTTCTCTTGCCCTTATAAATATAATATTTTTTAGCTGTTATGATGTAGCCAGGCCTATTATCAGAACACTCATATACCAACTTTCCACTCCATATTTCAAGACATTGTGTGTTAAGTAACAGTATATGAAGTTGCACTTTGTTTTGTCAGAGAGAAAAATCTAAAATAATTGATTCATTTCCTGAATAGGGATGAAACCCACAATTGTTGCGCTTAAGATCAGACGCTGCACCACTACAACTTCAATAATAAGTAGTATAATTGTCCTTACATTAAACAAAATATTATTTTTAGTACCTGCAAAACACAAAGAGCTCTTGCAAAATCTCTGGGAGCCTGACAAAGTTGAACTGCTTGAACCCAAGGCTTCCTTAACAATGTCCAGTTTGGGTGCATGAACTGTAGCACTATGTTAGATTCTAGTTGAAGCAAAGTTTGTCTCAAAGTTGCTACAAATAATGGCTTTGTTGCTGTTGAAAAATATATGATGTAAATTAAAATAATAATGGTGCTGTGCAAAACTAGATAAATGATATTACATTAGTATATAAATTTTAATTATTTCATAAAAATTACCATTTAACAATCCAACCCACTTAAATTCTTGTCCTGAAGAAAGAGAAAATTTATGGGAAATATAACGTTTCTTGTCCCTCTCTTCATTTCTTTGTGGTTTATTTAAAGCCAAAGGATTATTAGTATATTGGTTGATATAACTTTTAAAGCTGTTTTCATTACCCAACTTAAAAAGATATGTGCCATTTGACATTTGATTAGATTTAAGACGTGTAACTCGTTCTGTAACTAAAATTTATTTATTACTATATTAAAATCAACACTATTCACATTTAAAATTAATAAATACATTAAAAACATACCATCATCACTTCTTTTTTGATTTTGTGATTTTGTTTTAACTAAACAATTATTTTTAATTCTTTTAGTATCTTCACTGTCAATATCATCATTTTCGTCTTTGACAATTTCATCACTAGTAATGGTGACTTCATTAACTATGTCACTTTCATGGACCATAGACATTTCAGAATCATCTTTGTCATCTAATTTAATGCCATTGTTTGGCTCTATATGTCTTTGCTCCTCCTTTACTACTTTCCTCTTTATAATATTACTTATTTCAACTTCCAAATAAGACTTTCGATTTCCCTTAGCTTGTTCAGTTAATTCTTCAGTTACATTCATTTGTCTTAAAATTTCTTGTTTCATTTCAATTAATTCTCTTACTAAAGGCGCTTCCATTTCATTTGCATCTAATACATCAAGAAGATCTTGGAATTGATGAGATGATGTGTAATACCATACATCACTATTTTCAGCCTCTCTACAATGAAAAACAATCATATATCAGTTTATTAATAATATATTACAATAATTTATCAAAGTAACCACTGCATAAATAATGAAAGAGAACATACACAAAAATCCGTCTTGCAATAAACCAATATTTTCGACCATGTCTATCAAAACCTAAATGTTCGTGTCTACATAATAAGCCTTGTTTTTCAGCATCAGGCAAACAATCTGTTACACCTATTGTTTTATGTTGTTTGCATAGAGCACATTGCCAATCTTCTGATGGTACATTGACTAATGGAGGATCAACACATTCTAGATGAAACACAGCTGGACAAGTTTCACAGCACAAGAGGTCACCCAAGCGATGACAAACTCGGCAATGATCATCATATTGTATAGGAGCTGAAAAAAAATTGTTAAATGGAGTTTGGTAGAAAGTATTATTGTAAGCTAAGAACAAGTTAAAGAAAAAATATATATACATATATTAGTATGTTTGAGGCCAGTCTTGGCACAGAGCCACAAAGTGTGACTGTAAAATCGACTGGTTGTGGGTTCGATCCCCACTGAAGAAAGTGAAATATTGATTTACATTTATATTTCAATTTCTTTACTCTGGTGTAGAGGCAAAACGTGGCGTTGGGTTCCGCCACTCAGCAAGCAATGCCATCACAATTAGGCGGAAAGTGGGAAACGGAGTGTCTTAACACTAGGTTCCTTCTGCCTACCCTGCTGTGTGCGGGATACAGTGTAAAGCTGATTATTATGATTATGATTATAATAATATTTACCTTCACTTATAAGATCATCTCGAACTGGATTTGTTATTAAAAATTGATTACATAAAAATTGCAGTACAGCTAAACGATCTTCAATAGTTGTAAAAGGATATTCACATGAATTTAAGACCCTACCTATGTTCTTATCAAATGATTTATCACTTTCCACATAAATTCTTAAAACCTCAGGCCAAGTCATAATGTCTAATAGAAATAAAGTAATATTAACACTATCTTTATGATCTAATGGCCCAAAGTGAGTTTGCTGTGCATCCTCTTCTCGTAGCAAAGCTTTAAGCAACATTATATGTACTTCTATGAGTAAATTACTCTGATCTTCACAACTTACAGCTGCACATAGATCTTCTAATCTAAATGGTGATAATCTCACCAGATGCCTAAAATGCCGCAGTACCTCATATACACCTACTATTTGTAAAACTAAATGATGAGGTATTATTAAATCATCTGAAGAAGGTGGTAGGATTAGTGGAGGTATCTGACGTTCTTGTTGTAGCCAAAGTGGATCTGGACTTGGAGGTCTTAAAAGATTATTACTTGTTTTGCGTGAGGTTCCACCTACAGAACTATAACTACTGATAGAAAAATCACTGTCACTCGCTGCGGCGTCACGAACGGTACCTTCTGAACTCTCACTGCCGCGATCTTCTTCGGGTTCAGATCTATCACTGAATTCATCTCCAAAATCTGATCCATAATGATACTCCGACTCATGATAGTCGGCAGCTTGTGGATTGTATCCTCTCCGAGAATAAGCATTTGACAAACCTCCTCTTTTACTTTTATGAGACTTGCCACCTCTCTGTTTTCTTGTACTCCGCCTGCTAATATCACTTCCTTGTGGTGATGATGCTCTAGATGCCGATGGAGTACTTGCGAGGGAACTAGATCCCACATTTTGTGTTTGTAAATATTTTGGTTTTTTTAATAAATGGTATTGAAATTTCCTATTCTTTTCAAAACTTCCCGATTTCGGGGGCCTCCCGCGTTTTTTTGCCCCCCTTCCCGTCATTATTATAAACAACTGTCAATTTTGCACAAATTTGCACGTGTATTGAAAACACATTATTGTTTACAAAAACAAAACGATGTACATAAGCGTATTTAGGTTCATCCTAAATCTAAGGCATTCATGGTCCCAGCTTTTGAGACGCTTCAAAGGAAGAGAGTTTAACACTGCCTAAAAATGCGATTATTTCCACGATATCGTTAATAAAATATACAGAACATAATTTACCACTACACAGATTTGGATTATTATCTAAGAAACAAGGCACCAAAACGTAATGACGCGAAATGTGAATAGGTGCATGCAATTCTGAAACGCTTAATGCTCGCTTCTCATTGGTTGATTATTAGTCCGCCATGTCGTTTTTCTAACTTGAGGGTTATTGAATTTTATACCAATCGAGCATCTTTCAAAAATCAAATATCCCACAGGGACAGAATACTAATATTGTAAAAGAAACATATTTTTAATATTTTAACTGCAACATCCATTGTCTTTTATAACTTAAGAGTACATAACAGTTGCGCACAACACTTATCACTTCGCAATCAGTCAGTCTAGGTAGCTGGCCGCCATATTTTTTCCATTTCAAGAATGAAGTCAATTTACTACTTTTTAACATAATAAATTGATATTGATATTTTTTAATCAAAATTAATTAAATGATATAATAAATAATTTTTCTATGTGTATCAAAAAAATTAGATAAGTAATAAATGACCCTATATACTTCTCCAAAAATATTTGGACTTAAATAATGGATAGGCAACATTAAAGTAACATTTGAATTTCGAACATAAATTTAATTTGTGTTACTCTAACTTAAATGTATAGGAAATATAATAAAAATTTGAAGATTCAAAATATCAAAAATTTGTCCCACAATAATCTAATTAAAAATATATAAAAAATATATAGTTTTGATGTATTTTTATATACTATTTTTAAGAGAATAAAAATGTATTTTTTTATCGTAACTTTTATATATATTTTTATGTATATCAACTTTAAAAATTAATTTGATAAAAATTGATGATAGATAATCTACTGTAAAACTAAACTTACAAATAAATGGGTAATATCAATGACAAAAATAGCATGAGCAAAAAATATATAATAAATAATATATATTTTTTTATTTATTAAATTTTTTGAAGTTGCACATTTATAATGTTCTCATCCCATTGAATCCTGGATGAAATTGCCTAATAATTATTCTAAGAACAGACAAATCTAAATTGTCTAATGTCGATTTTAGACCAACTAGTTTACTTTTGAAATTGAAAATTATATATTTATTTGCTGATGCTATTTTTTGCTGTAACGTATACTGAGTGATAAATGACAAATTGCGAGTATTACAAATATTTGTATGTGTTCGTAAGTTCAGGTTAGGGCTAGCCGCACACACACAATATTATTGTCAATACAATATTGACAATAACATTGTTCAATATATGGCCCAGCACACTACACAATATTATTGACAATATTTCGTCGCAAAATCTGACACAATCGCTCAATAGCTTTATTTGTATGCGCATGTGTTATCTAAAATGGATAGAAAGAAAAAACTGTTGCTTTAGTTTTATTTAGCTTACTTACAAAAAAAGGCAATAAAAAAAAAAGATTGATCATAGACTAGATGAGAAAAAAAGAAAAGAGATCATTCATAGCCCCCTGGGCTACAAAGTGTGACTGTAACCGCGCCAGATTGTAGGACCGATTCCCGCTCGAGGAAATAAAATATTTAATATTTTCATTTCTTCGCTCTGGTGTCGAGACAAAGAGTTGCGTTGAGTTGAGAGCGCTACTCAACACG